>CM024333.1:600000-785000 GCA_014170255.2 Drosophila triauraria | reverse complement strand
TTTTTATTTGTACACTTTTCTAATTGCATGCGTATCGAATGATAAGTTTACGCCTGAAAATGTTAATTAAAATGTGAAAATGCAACTAAAAAGAAACGAAAGATAAACATGAAACTATTTCGGAGATTTATTCAATATCTGCAAGGTACCGTTGCAGCAGGTTGAGGAGGGGGGTGAGGTCAGCGACCCAAAGTTGTTAAAACAGCTGTTAATGCTCTCCAATTTGAGCGGCGGCAGTCGCCGTCTCGCTCGTACGCACACGCATGCTAATGCCGGCAGAGTGCGATTAAAATGCCGTTTTAAGTAGCGAGATAAAGAAAAAATTAAATAAAGGGGCGCTCAAAGCGGAGGAGCGGATAATACGCTAAACGCGCTAGTTTATATTTATTTGTGTATGTGTGTGTGTATGCAGAACTACAAAGTTTTGGGCAGCTTTTTCGAAGTGAAAACTTTTTTTTTCACTTTGCTAGTATTGTCTCTGGATAAATTCGATGTTTCAGGGTTCTGGAATTACTTGTATTTAATAATTATAACGTGTTTATACGCCTTTAATAAAGTTTAAGTTATCGTAATGTGCTTTTTACTTTGATTCTTCGCTGTGTTGGGTTCAACGGTTCCGTTTTTCGTGCTTCTCTTCTTTGCTTCATTCTCCTTCGTGTTCTTGTTCTTGTTCTTGTTCTTGTTCACACATGTATTCGATTTCAGTTTTCAAGTTTTCAGGAATTAATGAAGCTCATTACATTAACTAAATAAAAGTTGAGGGGTTCAGATAGCCAAGGTAACTGAATAATTAATAACTGAATAAGTAAGAAATTTTAAGAATTGTTTTTAAGCTCCGTTTTCCGCTACATTTCACAAAAATGGGAGAAATAAAATGATTTTATAAAATAAAATATGTTTTACTATTTAAAATATACAATTCTTAAGCTATTAAATTATTAAATAGGCTCCTAGCGTCACCGAAATGCCATTTGTTTACAGGGTATCATCCTGCATACTTACAAAGTAGACCCTAATGCGGCCCTGAATATTCAGCAATGTGATCCCCCTAGCAGGAGGTCAGCGTGACTGTCCGGACTTGAGTATTCCAGTCTTGGATACGGCGCACTTCGCACAGAACGGTTTGGGACGGCGATTAGGGAGCAGCATTACGATGACTATACCGGAAGCTTTCAAGGATCAGGAAATCTTTGTGACCGGCGCCTCGGGTGGGTGTAATACTGGGGATCCCCGGTTTCACGTGTCTTAAATAGATTTTGTAATAAAAATCGAACTCTTTAAAAAGTTCAATTAATTTCCTCAAATAAACAAATTTAAATGAAATCGAAATCTTCAATTTTCCCATCCAGGGTTCGTGGGCAAGGCGCTGGTCGAGAAGTTGCTGCGCTCCTGTCCAACCCTGGGCCGGATTTACGTTCTGATGCGGCCCAAAAAGGGGCAGACTATCGAGGAACGCCTGCAGCTCCAATGGGAGACGAAGCTGTACGAAAGGCTGCGAAGGGAGCAGCCCAATGCCCGATCCAAACTGGTGGCCATAGCTGGGGATGTGGAGCAGCTGGGCCTGGGCATCAGTGCGGCGGATTTGGAGCGGCTAAAAAATGTGACCATAGTGTATCACTCGGCGGCCAGTGTGCGGTGTGTAGAATCGAAATATTACTTACATATATTTAATTAATTAAAATTTAAGTTATAAGTTTACATAATTAATAGTTCCTTCATGCTCCTACCTAGTTTTTCCCTTTGAGCTTATAATTCCCAACCAACAAATCTCAAACATTTTTTTTTCTTAAAATTTTTTTTTAATTATTGCTAAACTTAAACTTAAATCGGCCAGTGTGTGGTATGAGGAATCGAAATATTACTTACATATATTTAATTTATCAAAATTGAAGTTATAAGTTTACATAATTAATAGTTCCTCCATGTTCCTAGCTAGTTTTTCCCTTTGAGCTTATAATTCCCAACCAAAAAATCTCAGTTTTTTTTTCTTTAAATTTTTTCTTAATTTGTGCTAAACTTAAATTGAATTTAGTTAGTTTCTTCGGTAAACAAACACTTGATTTAAATAATGATATGCTAAGCAGACTTCCCGAAAAATAATTTTCAACCCCTTCTCGCTTTCAGCTTCGACGACGCCCTGCGCACCGCCATATTCATGAACACCCGTGGCACCCATGAACTGATCAAGCTGGCCCTGGGTTGGCGCAAACTAAAGACCTTTGTCCACGTGTCCACCACGTATGCAAATCCCGGAGTTCTGGAGGTGGAGGAGCGCGTCTATCCGCCGCTGGCCGATTGGCGAACGACCATCAAGCTGGCGGAGACCTACGACGAAGAGACTTTGAACATATACAACCTCAAGTAGGTGTTCTAAAGATATAATGATGGATCCATTAATTGCTTGTACATTGCAGGTACGGAAACTTCCAGCCCAATACGTACACCTTTACCAAGAGCCTGGCCGAGCAGGTGGTCAACGATTACCGGGATCAGCTGCCCATCTTTATCTTCAGGCCTTCCATTGGTAAAGTTTTAGAAATTTCAATCTCAGACACTCAATTTCCCTTTACTCTCAGTGGTGTCCACCATTGAGGAGCCCGTGCCCGGCTGGGCGGATAATTTTAATGGACCCATTGGCCTCCTGGTGGCCTGCGGCACGGGCATACTCCGTTCCCAAAACTGTAATCCCAGTACCGTGTCCGACTTTGTGCCCGCCGATGTGGTGGCCCGCACGCTAATCACGGCTGCCTACAAGCATATCAAGGAGGCCAAGCTCCGGCAGGAGCGCAAGGCCCGGGGCGAGGAGAGCGAGATGTATGTGGTCAACTGTGCCACGGCCAATATATCGCCCATAACCATGGGCGAGGTGATCGAGATCGGCAAGACCTTCATCCGCAAGAATCCCTTCGAGAAGACACTGTGGCTGCCCGGCGGGAGTATGACAACCTGTCCGTTTCTGCACTTTATAAGGGTGAGTTTTTTGAGGTTCCTTATTTTATCTTTATACATTTTTTATAAATTATTAAAAATCCTAATAAATCTTTATCTTTATATCTTTTAGTTCTGCACCATGCACCTCCTGATGGCCATCGTGGTGGATACTTTGCTGCGACTCTCCAACGAGAAGCCCTTGTAGGTGTCTAAGTAACTTAAAATATATTAATTAAAATACAAATTAAGTTAAAGTATTTAATTTCCTGTTTAATTTTGTGCTTGCAGCCTCATGAAGCTGCAGCGCCGCATCTTCGCCGCCTTCAGTGCCCTGCAGGTGTTCGCCATGACCGAGTGGCACTTTCAAAATAACAATTTCCGGGCCCTGCACGATTTAGTTCCGGCCAATGAAGTGTGAGTTGGTTTTATCTTTGAGTTTGTTTAAGGAAGCATAAGCTAAAGCACCCAAAAATATTTTAAAGGCCAAGCAGAAGGCTTCATTAACCGTTTTTATATCGATATTATTTTCCAAGATTTTATTTATTATTATTTCAAAATACTGACATTTAATATTTTTCCAACCCCCCTTACAGAGATTCCTTTGGCTTCATGCAGCATGCGAATATCAACTACGTGGAGTTCTTCCAGCATGGAATCCGCGGCGCCAAGGAGTTTCTACTGAACGAAAGTCCCGACAGCAGTAAAGCCGCCAGATTTCGGGTGAAGATCTTCTATGTTTTGGACTTTTTGTGCCGCGGCGTAGTCTACACCTTCCTGCTTCGTCTGGTTTACAAATTCGTTGTGAGCCTGTGGTAGCTTTCAGCATTTTCTAAATAGTCGCAATATTTTTTTGTAAATTTTATATTAAATATATATTTTGGCATTGGTTTAATTTTCTCTTTTTTTTTTTGAAATTTTTTTTTTATAAAATGTTTTGACCAATCCTCATAGGTTTAATTTCTATTTGTTTGTTTGTTTAATATATAAAAATTAAAAAATGGATTTGTTATCGTTAAAATATATTTGAATTGAACATGATACAGAATTAATTATTTTGGGTTTGGTTTTTGAAAAAAAAAAGAAAGTCGGTTATTGGTTCGATAGTTTTTTTAATTTTTCCTTTCTCCTAGTTCTTTGTTTGTTAAGTCGTGTAATTAATGAGTTTTATTCAATAAATTCCATGTATTTTCATGTATTTAATGTATTTTTTTTTAAATCTTGAGGTTGCTTGCATTAGCTTAAAATAATATTTTCGAAAAATTGAATTTTTGCTCGATCTGGCAATACTAATTTTAAGCGCGCGCCACCTGGCGGAATTTCTTGTCATTAAACTAATGAATGGAACAAAAAACAAGAAAAACAAAACAAAATAAAGCTGTAGAAACCAAAAATAAATAATAAAACATTGCAAATCTTAGTTCAGTTCAGTTTTCTCCCTTCCATCAGCCTCGAAATCTCTCAGAAAGTAGGCTAAGATGTTATCGATATTCCAGGAACTGCGTTATCGATAGCCACCTATCGCATAGCCACCACTGCATATCGATAGTACATATACAAGTACAGTAATTGTGAAAAACATTTTTTGTTCACCCATCACTAGATCTTCACAGTTTTGTTCAGCCCATCACTAGATCTTCACAGTTTTGTTCAGCCCATCACTAGATCTTCACAGTTTTGTTCAGCCCATCACTAGATCTTCACCTTGTTGATTTAGGTGTGACCAGCTGCCGTGGAGTAGAAAATCCGTTCTTTCTCCGACGCAGTATGGGATTATAGTCAAGAAACCAAATTTTCATCTGGCAACACTGAAGTACAGTAATTGTGAAAAACATTAAGCTACACTCGACGAATAAACAACAAGAAAGAGAGGTAGCAGCAGGCACCAGGCAGCAGCAGCACCACCAGCAGGAGGAGCAACGAGCGGAGGAAACAGCGAATAGCAGGAGAATCGAGTGGAAGAAGCTATCGGGGGAGGATTTGTGTACTTGTGTACGCCGGGACGTGCGAGGCGGGCCAGCTTCAGCGGAGAGCACAGCAACCCACCGCCCCCCCTGCCTCCCTCCCCCGTTGCGGGGAGAGCGAGAAACCGCTAATTGGATTGCACTTTTTCGGAAAGAGGAGAAAAAAGGGGGGAAATAGATTTAGGCAGAGGACGCAATGGCCACCACGCAGCAGTACTCGCTGCGATGGAACAACTACCTGCGCCATCTAACCTACTCGCTGGACAACCATCGGCTGAACGACGACTTTGTCGATGTGAGCCTGTGCGTGGACGGCCGAAGGATCAAGGCGCACAAGGTGGTGCTGTCGTCCTGCTCCTCGTACTTCAAGGAGATCTTCAAGGACAATCCGCACCCGCATCCGGTCATTATCTTTAAGTTCATCAAGTTTGAGGATCTCAACTCGATCATTGAGTTTATGTATCAGGTATATTTTATTATATTTTATTGTTTCCTCTATTTATTCCTGAAATTCCTTTATTTTCCCCTTCCAGGGCGAAGTCAATGTGCAGCAGGAGGCCCTGCAGTCGTTCCTGCAAACCGCCGAGCTGCTGGCCGTCCAGGGCCTCACCGCCGAGGAGAAGGAGAGGCCGCAGCTGCCGGTGGCTCCCCTTATAAGCGAGCACAAGCTGATCAAGACCATACCCAGCACCATACGGGCAGTTAGCGAGCAGCAGCAACAGCAGCAGCCGCAGCAGCAGCAGCAGCACCATGTCCAGCAGCAGCAGCAGGCGCAGACCACCACGCAGACCATCGAAATCCCAACGGCCACGCTGCTGCAGGCCACCACCGCCAGCCAGGTGCAATCGCAGGTGGCAGCCGCCGCAGCAGCAGCCGCACAATTGCAGCAGGTCCAACAGCAGCAGCAGCAGCAGCAACAGCATCATCATGTACAAACCACACAGATTCAGCACATTCAAGTGCAATCTGCGCCGCCTCCACAGCAGGAGCAGCAGTCCCAGCAGGAGCAGCAATCCCAGTCGCAGCAGCAGGCGACGCCTGTGCAGTCCCAGCACCTGACCATCACCAATGCAGTGGCTCTGCCGGCGGCCAGCACGGTGAAGAAGCGCAAGATCACCTTCTCCGACGACGATGACAACATTTACACCACCGAAACCGTTGACTATGCGGTCAAAGATGAGCAGGCCATCGTGAAAAGTGAGTAAAGGAGGAGCACAGTTTAAATAAAATAAAAAAACAACCCAAAACTCTCTCCCTTAGCCGCCGAAATGACTTTTTTACGCGGCTCCGTCAAGATGGACATACCCGACTACATTGTGGGCGAGGTGGACGATCGTCTGTCGGATGGCGCCACACCGCAGACCTCCCAAGATGCCACCACGGGCGCTGCCCAGACGGTGGCCCAGTATTCGTCCGAGTACGAGATCCTCACCGAGTCTGAAATCGAGGAGAAGTACCAGGCGGATGCGGATAATGCCGAAATAGCCATCGAAATGAGTGAGTTTTGTGACCATTAAACCCTAAAAAGCAGGAATTTAATATTAATTTACATTTCAGCTCGCTTTCTGGGCAATGCCAGTGGTGGGGCCTCGGCGGCGGCGAGTGGAGGCCAGGTCTTGGAGGATGCGGGTGGCGGCGGCGGTGGAACGGCGACGGGTCCCTCGACTACGGTGTCTGTGACGCCGGTCAAGTCGGACAGCAAGTCCAGCGGGGCGAATGGTGAGTGCTAGCTTCTTATATCTACCATAACCTATCCTTGACGACAACGAGGAGGGAGTAGACCTTCTCTGTGACTATAACTTGACTTGTTTTTGTTTGAATTTATTTATTTAAGGGGTTAATTTCGTTGCCTAAGTAATTTTGCTTGTTTATTTATATAATTTATATTATTTACCTATGTTTTTGTGCCTGTGTGTGTGGTTGTGGAGTTATATATAAATGTAAACCCCCTTTAATTTATTTTAAACGTTGTGCTTGTTAAGTATTTAGTTGTGGTTGTCGAATATGTCTCCAATACGAAGCTAGGCAAAAATCAGATCAAAGAGAGACCTTGTTTAATTGAAATTTAAAATCTGTACGTATTTTCTGTATATTTTTAGATTCACCCAATAATAAGTGGACAGAATGTCAGTTTTGCAAAATGGTTATAACCACGGTGAATCTTTGGAGACATATTCGCACCCAACACACACCACAGCCGCCCCGCAAGTGCGATCTGTGCAATAAGAATTTCAAGAACAAGTACAGCCTGCGAGAGCACATACGCATCTCGCACGAGCAGAAGGTGACCATCAAGACGGAGAACTGATCCTAAGTCCGCTGGATACGGATAAGGATAAGGAGCAAGATTACGTCCAGCTAAAGCATCAAGCGAGAGTCAGAGTTAGCCAGTTAGCCAGTTAGCCAGTTAGCCATTCCCCCCAAACCCTTTGAGAGACCACAAAACTAGCCAAAATTGTCAGAGCATTATACTCGTGCGTGTCTAAACTATATAGCCTAGATATATGTAAGTTCGAGTCCGAGTCCGAGTCAGAGTCGGAGAGTGGAGCTGGTAATCCCGCCACATTTTGATTTAGGAACTCGTATTAAATTTTTACCTTTAGATAGCAAAGTACAAGACCCTGTAACACCCTTGACACGCCACCATTATGTACATATAGACACACACAAACAGTGATCACAGGAATACTTAGAGATTAGGCATTAACTAAGAACCCTTACCTTTGTAATCTTAGTAACTGGAACATCCAATGAATACCTTGAGTTTATGTACATATAATATATTATAGAGTGCCAGCCGACTTAACGTATTGAATAAACCTTAACCCTAACCTTGTAACTAGTGACTAGTCTTCGAGGGCTTGCCCTGCTCAACCCTAGATGAACACGAACCCCCAAAAACCCAAAAACATCATTGTGTACAAATTTAAATATTATATATTCTAGATACTGTGTAATTCGATCCAGCGCTTTTCGACCATTCTGTGTTCAGCATTAAAGCGTTGGCCCCGTGATTGTACATTAGCTAAATTAGTTATAATAAAAGGCTTAGCCGGCTGGGGGTCAATGGTTTTGGAAAATAAGTATAATAATAACAATGTTCTTTTTTTTGTTAAAAAAGTTATTTTTTATTTTATGGCAAAAAAATTTTTTTTTATATTTTATGGCAAAAAAAAAGTTTCTATTTTGTGTTAAAAAAATATATATATATATTTTATTTCGCCAAAAACCTTGACCTCCAGCCGTCTAAACTTTTTATTAAGGAGTAGAAAGGTAGCTAAAATACATATTTAAATTAGTTATATATATAGTTATAGCTTAAGCCCTTAACCCTGAGAGTAGACCACAGAGCCAAGTGAATATGGAAGTCATTAATGTGTACGCTAGGTTTAAGGTTGAAAGTTCGAGAGTAAGCCCTGTAGAAATCCTCTCTTTAACCCGAAACACGGTTACATACTAAAGATAATCTAGTTAAATGACAACAACTCATACGTATTACTTAACGATCCACATATTCTATGAAGATCTATAGTTAATGTTATATCTATATCTATATCTGAACCCAAGCCACTTCTTCGCCCAAGATCTCACTGAAAGAAAAATAAAAGAAGGAATTTATCAACGAAATGTCGGCTTACGGCAGAAACTCTGGGTATCACAATAGTCCGAGGAAAAGCAGGGATGCCACAAAAAATCGCTGATAATTTTTAAATCTCTTGAAAAATAAAGATTCAGAGTTTTTAAATCTCCTGGCAGAGTTTTGAGGTGTTTCCAAACCACCAGCGATTTCTGTGGGCACCCCTGCCTAGAGAGTATTAGTAGCGATGTAGTTTTCGGATTCCAATCCACCCAAAAAACATTGAAAAAACACTAAACCTTAAGTCTAGTATGTGTATCTTTGTATATTGGTTTATACACATCGATGAAATGAGACAAAAATTACTCAATTTAAACTCGTTTTGCTAGAAACAGTAAAAAGAAAGAGACAAAAGATATAACGAACGAAAAAGAGAGGGAGCGAGTGCGAAAGAGAGAAAAATAAAAGAATACTTGTAAACAATTTAAAATTTTAACCTTTTTCTTGGGTAGACTTAAGAGAACAGCTGAAAAGTAGTACTTTCTTTTTTTATTTTATTTGTTTTAATTTGAAAAATTGTTAAAAATATATTTCTTTTATTTTGTTATTTAAATTAAATTATTTTTTTTCAGATTTATATAAAAATAGGAGCTTAATCCTATTTTTTTCTTTGAAAAGATCAAATTTTTTGTTTTTCTCGTGTTTTCTGTTTTTTTAAGAGAAAATACGGCGTTTTCTCGCGATCAGAGCTCTTCAACTGAGCCTTTTCACTAGGATTCCCAACGTGTTCTAGCTGAAAATTAGTTTTAACCACGCTGTGTGTCGATGTTGTGATTGATGAGACTGAGAGTCTGATGAAAGAGTGATGAGAGACTGATGAGAGACTGATAAGAGACTGATGAGAGACTGAAGAGAGACTGAAAAGAGACTGATGAAAGAATGATGAAAGACTGATGAGAGACTGATGAAAAAATGATGAGAGACACTAATAAGAGACTGATGAGAGACTGAAAAAAGATTAAAGAGAGACTGATTAAAGACTAGAGAGAGTGATGAGAGACTGATAAAAGACTGATGAGAGACTAATGAGAGACTGATGAGACTCATGAAACTGAATACTGATTACGACCATGACAAGGTCCGAACCAAGTGCATAAATAATACAAATTTCTAATACAATTCATAAATTAATTTACCTTTAAAAATCCCAGAATAAATGCCTGCTTTCCTACTTGCAGCTCGAAGAACAAGGTTTAAAGCCGAACCTGGAACTGAAGTTGCAGCCGAAGGCAGAGTCGGACGCCTCACTACCTCCGCCCCTGCCGCAGCCAGCGATGATGAAAGTGGCGGAGGACTAATGCCATTGGTGTGCAGCTTCTGCAAGCGCCGCCTGAAGTCGGTGCACGCCCTGCGGCGCCACATTGCCTGCCGGCACTCGGAGATCCAGGGCAGGGAGCACGAGTGCTTCATCTGCATGAAGAGCTTCAAGACCAAGTGGTCGCTGTCCACACACAATTCCCGGTTCCATCGCGACCGCTCGAGCAAGGAGTTCACCAAGATCGAATTTAGTGACCATTAAAAAGCAAAGTATTTTATTTTAGGGTTTATATATATTATATTATATATTATATCTATTAAGCAAGGATTGTACGTACATTTATATGGTATTCCCTTTTTTTTCTACATATTTTATTGAAGCAAATTAACTAAGCAAAAGCCTACGAAAGTTCCTCTCCGCTAAGAAATCTCTTGAGCAATCTGGGAACTAACAACATAAACTAAACACCAATCCATTTAATTTTATAAAAGATAAAGCAATATCAAATATTCCCTGCCCACTTTTCGACGCCTTTTTTGGTGATTTCAAGCCATTAGCTATGAGAGGATACTTTTTTCATAATTTGGTTTATTGTAAATATCAAAGAATTTTATATTTAGCCTATTTTTTAGGTATTTTAATTTTTTTTTAAGCCACGAAAAAAATATATGTATTAAATAGCAATCCCAATATAATGAATAAATAAACTGTAGTAACATTTTACATACCTTTTGCCTGTACTCAAAAGCAGCATTTTCTCTGCACAGCCTCTGCCGGCACACGCACAGCATACGAACCATGTTTACATTCCACCAGTGCTGACAATTTGCTTTTAAAACACATTTTTCTTTTGTTTTTATTTTATATTCCTTCCTTGTCTACGACTTTGTTTGTCAACCGAGGCTCCGAATTTGACTTTTGGTGCCCAACCCTGTTTTAAGCGGTTGGCAAGTTAAGCTCCATTAAACAAACCTTTTTTTAAAGTAATTTTTTTAACCACTAAAAAAATACTATTTAAATTAGGAGCCACAAGATAATAAAAAGGTAAAATTAAGTAACATTTTACTTGCCTTTTGCCAGTAGCAATTTCTCTGCTCAGCCTCTGTCGGCACACGGACAGTTTCCTTTAGGTTTTCTCTTATATTCCTTCCTTTTTAACGACTTTGTGATTGCTCCAAGGCCCCGAGCTTGACTTCAGATGCCCAACCCTGATTTTAAGTAACATTTTACTTGTATTTTGCCAGTAGCAATTTTTATGCCCAGCCTCTGTCGGCACACTGACAGTTTCCTATAGGTTTTCTCTTATATTCCCTCCTTTTTTATGAATTTGTGATTGCTCCAAGGCCCCGATCTTGACTTCAGGTGCCCAATCCTGATTTTAAGTAACATTTTACTTGCCTTTGCCCAGTAGCAATTTCTCTGTGCAGCCTCTGTCGACACACAGACACTTTCCTTTAGGTTTTCTCTTGTATTTCTTCCTTTTTAACGAATTTGTGATTGCTCCAAGGCTCCAAGCTTGACTTCAGGTGCCCAACCCTGCTTTTAAGTAACATTTTACTTGCCTTTTGCCAGTAGCAATTTCTCTGTGCAGCCTCTGTCGGCACACAGACACTTTCCTTTAGGTTTTCTCATATATTCCTTTCTTTTTAACGAATTTGTGATTGCTCCAAGGCTCCTAGCTTGACTTCAGGTGCCTAATCCTGCTTTTAAGTGAATCAAGGTAACCTCCATATAAAAACCAACTTTCCTGCATAATTTTAATGCGTTTAATGACTTAACTCCTAAAGTTCACAAGGAAAAACAATGTAAGACCAAAAGCTAAATGCTGCCTTTCCTTCCGGGATTCGGGTACAAAATATGAGACGAAAAAAAAAGAGATGTTAAAGAATTTAGATTCCTCCTTTACAAGGTTTGCAATCCCGGCAGCGGGAACTTCCTGCTGAACTGGACCACCTTCTGGCGGATCTCGTCCTTCTGCGCCTTCACCGCCGCATTCTCCTCGAGCACCTTGTGGTAGTCGGCCATCTTGGGGCTGGCTGCGGCCTTGGCGGCCTCGGCACCCACCTTCAGGGCCGCATCGATAAAGGCCACCACCTGCTCGATGTCCTTCTCGACGAGACCGCGCGTGGTCAGGGCCGGAGTGCCCAGGCGAATGCCCGAGGGATTCAGCGCCGACTTGTCGCCGGGCACCGTGTTCTTGTTGCAGGCAATGCCCACCTCCTCCAGGATGTACTCGGCCTTGGCGCCGGTCAGGCCAGCCTTGCGCACATCCACCAGCACCAGATGGACGTCGGTGCCGCCGGTGGCCACCTGATAGCCGCGCGAGATGAGGCCATCGCACAGGACCTTGGCGTTCTTGAGGACCTGCGTCTGGTACGCCTTGAACTCGGGCGTCTTGGCCTGCTTGAAGGCCGTGGCAATGCCGCCCACAGCATTGTTGTGGGGACCGCCCTGCAGCGAGGGGAACACCGCCTGGTTAATGCGCTCCTCCAGATCGTACAGGACCTGGTCGCCATTGGGCTTGGTGGAGCGCAGGCCCTTGCGGAAGAAGATGACGCCTGCCCGGGGACCGCGCAGGGTCTTGTGCGTGGTGGTGGTCACAATGTCGGCGTACTCGAAGGGCGAGGGAATGAGACCGGCGGCCACAATGCCCGCCACGTGGGCCATGTCGGCCATCAGGTAGGCGCCCACATCGTCGCAGATCTGGCGGAAACGGGCATAGTCCAGGAGGCGGGAGTAGCACGAGATGCCGGCGATGATGATCTGCGGACGGAAGTTCTTGGCCGCCTCGGCCAGCTTGTCGTAGTCGATGATGCCCGTCTCCGGGTTGACCTTGTAGGGCATGCTCTCGAAGAAGATCGACGTGGCCGAGATCTTCTTGGTGGGCGTGAAGAAGCCGTGGGTCAGGTGGCCGCCATCGGGCAGGTCCAGGCCCATGATGCGGTCATGTGGCCGGCACACGCCCGTATACACGGCCAGGTTGGCCGGCGAACCCGAGTACGGCTGCACATTGACGCCCCACTTGTCCTCGCTGAGGTTGAACAGCTCCCGGCCGCGTTTCTGGGCCAGCAGCTCCACGCAGTCGATGAACTCGTTGCCGCCATAGTAGCTGTAAGGAGGTAAGGCAAGGTGGGATTAGTCGGGGGTTTTATATAGGGGAGATTTAAGGGGTACTAAAATAAACTAATTAAAAGGCTCTTGAAAAATTAATAAAAATATATTTTACAGAATTAAAAGAAAGCAAGTTCCTAAAGGGTTAAGGTATTTACCCAATTTCTGGGGTAAGTCCCACAAGAGTCCCTTTAAACGTTGTACAAAATGAGTAATTTAACTTAAACTACATCTGGTTAATTGTTTTTATACCCTTGCAGAGGGTATTATAATTTTGCCATGATATTTGCAACGCAGTGAAGGAGGCAACTCAGACCCCATAAAGTATATATATTCTTGATCAGCATCACCAGCCGAGTCGATCTAGCCATGTCCGTCTGTCTGTCTGTCCGTCTGTCTGTCCGTCTGTCTGTCTGTCGGTTTCTACGCGAACTAGTCTCTCAGTTTTTGAGCTATCGGGCTGAAATTTTCAGCATAGTCTTATTTCTTTAGCACGCAGTATATATGTCGGAACGCCCGAAATCGGACCACTATATCCTATAGCTGCCATAGGAATGATGGCGAAATTAATGTACAACAATTTTTAATTTCTCTGTTTTTCAACGAATTTCTATAAATTTCGAGATATAGTCGTTTTTTATAGTTCTAGAATTACGGTTTTAATTTCATTAAGATCGGACAACTATATCATATAGCTGCCATAGAAGGGATCGGTCGATTTATATGAAAATGTAAAATTCTACATGTAAAATGTAAAATTTACAAAATTTACATAATTTGACATTTTTTTTTACATTACCAAATTGGATCGATTTTCAATGATCCAATTGCTGACTGCAAGGTTATATAAACTTCGGTTTACCGAAGTTAGCTTTCTTTTCTCGTTAAGAATAATTTTAATGTTAACGAAGGTAAAACCACTCACCGCTTGCCGGGATAACCCTCGGAGTACTTGTTGGTCAGGCAGGAGCTCAAGCTCTCCAGCACCGCCACCGAGGTGAAGTTCTCACTGGCAATCATCTCGAGTCCCTCGCGCTGGCGCTCCTTCTCCTTCTTGATCAGATTGGCCAGCTCGGGATCGCTCTCCTCCAGCGTGGCCTGCAGCATCTTCTGGTCCGGCATTTTCTATTAAGGATTTGGTAAGTATATATTATATATTCAAGATATTGGCGGCAGTGCAAGGCGATGCGTTCGCTGCAACGTTCCTGGGCTATATGAGGGCAATGGAAAACCGATCCCTGACTGGTCAGCGATCTTGGCGATTTCAACAACAAAAATATTTATATTTATGTTGCGAAAAAAAATAAATACAGGTTCAATGGGTTCACATGGCTTTGGAAAAGTTCTGTTGATAAGCGGACGGTAGCGACGACGACGATCGACTGATGGATGGGCGAGGCAAGGCGAGCGGAGATTAGCCGCGGATGCACCATGGCAACCACTTGATTCGGACTGCTTTCTCGATTAGATTGGCCAAAAAAAAAACACAGGTTAGTGGTTATGTCACACCCTGATCCACGGTGATCTGTGTTCTCCAGGACCCCCTGTGGGCTGTGGGAGCGAATCTATTTCTATCTCGCCTGCCGCCTGTCTGGGTCACGGGTTCAAGTCCGACGGCGATAAGGATGCGGGCCCCCCTTCGGCGCTGACGTACTTTGGAAAGATCGGGAATGATCGGTAAATAAGGCAAGTCTGACTTAAATCTGCTGTTTCTTCATTGCTTATAATAAAATTTATATATTTCTTTAGGGTCCTCACACCTTACTATTTGCAGTTCCCTTCACACAGACTGAAACAGGTTTTAAAAACAGTTATAAGTTAAGTATAACAGTTAAGTATAACAGTTTGCTGTTCTGAAAAACAGGTAACTCCCAAACCAAATTAAGTGCTAATTTCTAGCCACGAGCCAACTGCAAAAATATATGCAAAATGTTTACCTCAGAATTTTGCACTTGTAGTTGAGGAAATTCAATTTAATTGTCAATGACAAATATAGCCAGCGATATCGGTATCGCTCTATGGCACAAACAAGTGGCAGAAGCAACAACAAAAATCTTAAATAAAAGAAGAACAAAAAACCAAAGAAATTTGAGTAGGCCTAATAAACGAGTTTTAAGGCTGAGACAGCTAAATAAATCAAAGAAAATTGAGCTAAGCTATCAGAAACCGAACTTTGGAATGCCCTGAAGCTTGAAATAATAATTAAAGCAAAGATTCAGAGCGTTTTAGAAACATGTTTCGAAATAAATGTATTTCTCTTATAAATTTTAAAACTGATATTAAGGTTATTAATTATTTTTTTACATTTTCATTAAGAAAAGGTTTAAAATAATATAGCAAATATTATAATATCCAATATACTTTATAATAATATAGTATATAAAATAATGTAATATCATCAGGGATGCCACAGAAACAGTTTTGAGTTTAAAAACTAGTAAAAGCACTTAAAAACTGTTAAAAACGGTGTCTAAAAGCAATAATATAATAATAAAGCGTAAGCAATAAAATATTTTTATTCTGAATATGGCTTAAAAGTTAGATTATTAAGTTTTTTGACATATTGTTTTAGAATTTTGAACGCCTTTTTAAAGGATTTTAAAAGCTTAGCTATTTCTGTGGCCCCCCTATATTATAATTTGTTAATTTATTAATTTTTTGTAATATTAAAAGCATACATAACTGTAAATGCAAGCAAAATACAAATTTGTAATCGTTTTACGGATATAAATATATAAATACATATATAACTTTCAATCATGATACCTTTATTCAGATAATTTTAACCACATGTTTACCTATTTTATATGCATTTTTATCACTAAAATATCATTCCAGAAGATAAGAGATCAGTTTGCCAACCTATAATACTCTTTATAAGAGCATTTCTAAGGAACCTACACAGAGGCAGGCAAAAAAACACATGGTTTGGCGGCTTAGAAAAAAAACCACAGCAGCACATGGCTTCCAAAGCTTTACAAGCCCTATAAACACTGAACTATATAACGCAAAATCCCCTATACAAGACACACAACACGTTCATACGTAGAGGAGGAACTCCCTCAATTAATTAATTACAATCAAAATTCACTCAGCACTCACCGTCGTCGAGGTGGTTTGTTTGCAGTCCGAAAATCGTCTGATCGCGGCGAATAATGGTGATGGCAATAGGGGTTGCGGTACCGCCGATATCGTCCGACTTTTGGCGGCAGAGACGCGTGTTAAAGCTGCTTCCAGCTGATTTCCAGCGGCGGAGTTAACCAGCTTCTTGTTGGCGGTGTTCAGGTCCCGGCTAAGGCACAGTCGAAGCTTTTGCGGCAGTGGGATGGAGCGCATTCGATGCATGTTTTCAAGGGCTACAAATCGTTACAGAAAAACAAATAAAAGTTATATAAATATTTAAACATATTCCTCCAGGGGGAATAGGCACCTCTACAAACTTGTCTGGTTTGGCCGCTCGGCGTTCGAAGCGAAACTGTGTCTGACAGCGGCGCCGCCGCTTCACGACCGTTGATAACTGATAAGGGTTTGGCCCCTGACCTGCGACCTGCCACTTACTGATAAGGCCGCCCAAGAGTTCCACGCCGCAAAACGCTATCTTTTTGGCCGCATCCGAAAATCAAAACAAAACAGAACTTATTGGTATATCGATTGACATATATGTCAGCTGCAAAATCATCGATGCTACAATCGATTTTTATTTTTCATTCAAGATATATCGATTGTGTTGTCGAAACTTAAAGAGCGCCTCATTTTAAAATAATTAAAACAATATACGTAGCGACTTTTTTATTTAATAACACCAGTTTTTCATTGTTACTTGCATATAATAAAATAAAAATATTATAAAATATACAGGCCTTAAACGAAAACTTTAACTTCAACTTTAACACAAAATCAAGAAGAAATTCCAATAAATGCACTTAATAAATGTCCTTGGCTGTAGTTTTGGATTATATTGGCAAACGAATTAAGGTAAAAATCAATGCAAATGCTAAATTTTGTGCAGTCATCATTGAGAGGGGCGGAGCTAGGTGGTAAAATAATTACTACGGTGGGAGAAATGACATTTTTGCTTGAATAATTGATTATATAGGGAGAAGCAGGCGGCTAAATATAGACCAATACTTAATTGGCCAAATGTAAGGCCATAATAAGCTAATACTAACGTGGCGGTTTCTACTTACCAAGCCTGGTTAGGGTTATTAACAAATAATAAATATACTAATTATATAAAGTAAATAAAATGTGAATATGGGTCGATATATTATTATGTTTTTTGATATTTCAAATTTAAATTGAATTTTATAATAGCTTTAATGCAAATTCTGTACTTTACATCCATCGAAATTAATGAAAATCAAATTATTTATTTTAAATCGCCGCTCAACGTTTAGCATGGACTCGAACCTAAAGCACCCAAAGTCATGCTGCCAACAGTGGTGCCGAAAAGCCGTATGGGAAATAAAGCTAAATCAAAAAGCTGAACAATTCTTAAAATAAAGCCCACATAAGTAAAGATTAGTAAGCTAAATATTATTAAAGTAAGAACGAATTACAGTTTCATATTATTTTCAAGCTTAAAACTTGCCACTTTTTAATGTAAAAAGCGGAAAAAGCCAAAGAACTGACCAAAATACATAAGCTCCAACTTGCCTGGTGGGAAAAAAGCTAAAACGGTAACACCGGCTGCCAACGAAAGTCTATAAAAGCAACGCGTAAAGCTCACTCGTTTTCACTCGAAAATCTCTCAGCGCCGAGTGTTCGGTCCGCTTTTTCCGCATAAACCCGCAAAACCCACAAAGATATCAACATAAAAACATGAACCAAATATTCCAATATTGAAAACTCTTGTTTTTTTTGTATTTTTTTTCCATTGCCAACATTGATTGACTTTTCTCGGTATTCCATTACATTCAGTGAGACGCCGATAAGCAACAGTAAAAAGTGACAATTTCGAGTGTTTACCGTTAGCCGTTTCGTCGAACTGAAAAAAGCGCGCGCTTCGAAAATTTGTTTGAAACTCACCATATTTTTTTAAAGTTACACCGAAAGAAAGAAACACAAAATGAAGAAATGCCGAAAATCAAACTAGCAGAAATAATGTTGTGAATGAATTTTGTTGTAATCAAAAATTGTTAAAAAGAAACACAACAAGCAGCTGCGTGTGCATTTTAATCAAATAAATACGAAGAGCGGTCGCAAAGAAGGCGATAAAGAAAGAAAACAAAAGAAAGAAGGCGAGGCGAGAAAAGATACCGCGAAAAGTCGTAAAGAAAAGGTGAGAAAACAAATTATTTATTTCATGTGCTAAAAAGACACGCAAAAACGTCGTTTTATTTTTAGCCAAACAAAAGTTGTGTGTTATCTGTGTGTGTGTGTATGTGTGTGCTGTTTTTTTTTCTTCCTTTTCGCATTCATAATTTGCGAGTTTTTTTTTTTTTCAAGAATATTTTGTATTTTTTGTTTTGTTTTGTGCGTGTTTCTCATTATGTTTTTTATTTTTTGTGCTTATTGTTTTGTGCAAAAAAAAAGCAGCAAAAAACGTAGAAATATAAAAAATATTACGATAAAAAATGCCGTTGTTCTCGCTTTCCGAAGGTTTCCGGGTTTGTTGACTTTGCCAGCTGCTGAAACCGAAATTGACATAAATAATAATGCCCGCGTTTATTCATGCACAATTATTATAAACAATTGTTTTGCCCAGGAAACGATTTTATTCGCTGTCATTGGTTTCTTTTTTTCCCCCGCTATTTGTTGTCATTAATTGCAAAGATAAAATGGGGAAAAATAATGAAAAAAGGAAAAAAATCAAACCCAAGTATGTAAATTTCAGTCGAAAAACAAAATAGAGGAAAACGCGCCAGTAATTTACCGTTTTTTCTTCTTCTGATAATTAACAGCTAAAAATGGCAATGGAAAAAAACAAATTTTAAAGGCAGTTAAAATTTGTTGATAAAAATATAGAGAACAATTTAGAATAAATTATTATTTATTGGGGTTTTTGGGCTTAATTTTTAAATTAAATTAAGTTTCTAAAAAAAATGGAAAAAGCTTAACAGAGTTTCCGCAGTTTATTATCCGAAACTTCAGTTTTTTTTACCGCCTTTTTTGTAAGCTTATTTTTTCGATTTATTTGCTTTATTTTATTTGCCTATTTTAAGTTTTATTTTAAGCCTTTTTTTTAGGTTTCTGCTATTTGTTTTTTGTTGCCATGCATTTCCGCCTTTACGGCAAAAGCAATTTGCAATTTACTTTTCTTTTTCTGCTTTTTTCTTTCTTTCTACTCATTGCAATTCATTTTTACAACGTTAATTATAATGAACGGCGAAAAAACCAAACAAAAAACTGGGGAACAAAAAACTAGAAAAAAGCTTTAAAAAAAAAACATGAACAACAAAAATTAAAATTGCAAATCGCAAATTGAGTGACGTCGCTGCGAAACGTTTGCGTTACGTTTATGTTTTCGTCTTGCTTCTCTGGCCTTTTGTTTTTGTCCGCTGTTTTATTAGATTTTTTGTTTTCACAACGGCATTCGCCTGCGCAAAAAGCAGCGGCCAAGGAGGAGCATGGGGGATGGCAAAGAGAGGCGCAAAATCTGCGGCATCAATGCGTGTGTGTGTGAGGCTGTGTTTGTTTGTGACTGCCGACTGCCGCCTGGGTGCGTGCTCTCTCTCTCTCTCTCCCTGTCCCCTCTTCATCTCTCTCTCCTTTCGCTCCACTCACACACATTTCAATTACATGTGGAACGCGTGCTCCAAATTTCAAGTTCATTGTCCAAAACAAAATCAACAACAGCAACAAGCACACACACCCGCACCCGCAGCAAACACAAAAACAAGGGCAGGTCAGCATCCATTTCGGACCACGCCCCTTTAAAAGCTTGACTGCCCATGGCGCCCACCATTTAGCATTTAAGAAGAATGCGGCATTCACACCGCACATTTGTGGCGACATTATCCACTGATTTATGGAAATTAATGAGAATTGACACTGGACAACCGCTAATACATATTTACATATATGTTACATGAATTCAAGCTGTGTGCATTTGTAATATAGATAATCATAATACACATCAATCATATTATTAACGCATTCAGCAGCTTAACAAAAAATAGGCCATCAATTAGACTGTCCTAATTTCTCCCCTTCCTCGGCAACAAAATGCATCTTAGTTTCGTTATTTAAGTTTTGTTTAACACTAAAAAATAAACAAAATAGTACTACAAATGTAAAAATAGATTTTGTGGTACAAGCTTACACTGCAAATATTATCTTTAAATAGTTCGTAAGTAAATATTTTGTTACGTTTTCAAATTACAAGGGAAACTGTACTTTCAAAATTATTTGTGCATTTTCCTAAATTTTTGCTTAAAATTCCCAAGTCCTCTTTTGGGAAAGTACTAATTTCACGGAATTCCAAGTATTTCCAACTTATATTTCATATTTTATTAAGTAAATATATTTCCTAACTTATTAGTTCGAGATAAACACAATTTTCCTACATTTTTGCTTAAAATTCCCAAGTCTTTTTTTTGGGAAAAGTGTTTTCACAGAATTCCAAGTATTCCCAACTTATATTTCATATTTTATGAAGTAAATATATTTTCTAACTAATTATTTCAAGATAATCATCTTCTTTAATCACTATTTATTATCATTTTAATAATATTATGGTAAAAGAACTTACTGTAAACATTAGTAAAGACAGCTGAAATTCCAGTAACGCCCTCGCTAAAATATTGCATAACATTCGATGCCAGAAAATCTAAACACATGTTTTCCCGAATCAAAGAATTCTTAAGAACTTTTGGAAAGTATTCAAGTTAATAAAATTACACGTGCGTGACAAGTTGGGATTATAGGGAAATGCGAGGTATTCTGGGTTCGTTTTGTGCTTTTTAAACAAAAAGAAGACCACAGAGAGCAGCCAATCAACAGGGTATTCCCCGAGTCTTGTCTGGTCTATAATAAAATCTCGCCAAAATTAACAAAATCACACTTATTTTCGTGTTATTCCGCAACCAAATAAAAATTCTTCAGAAAAGCACACAGAAATAATAACAACAAAATGGCAGCAGCAGAGGAAATAAAGCACAAAAAACGACACAAATTTTGACACGAATATTGTTTTTCGTGGCTTTTGTTTGTTTGTTGTTTTACCTTATAAACTGGCAGTACATTTTTTGTTTTTGTCACACTAACTTCAGTTTGCTCTGTAAATATATTTCGCTTCTTACGCAAATTTTCAGTTGTTTATTCAAAACAATTCCATTTGGGCAGAGAGCAGAAATAGCAAAAATAATTTGCAATGCGTAAATAATGTTTTGCAAATGTCGAAAAGAAACGGGGGGAAAAAAAAACACTTCCATTAAAGGTATGAATATGGAATATGGAATAATTTCCTTGAACTTTTCTCAAGGTTTTTGCAGTATTATATTCTATTCGCAATGGGCTATTGTGCTGAAAAGGGCTTTATTGGCTGCCTGTTCTGTTTCATTGAGCTTTTTTTTCACCGCCCCTGATATCAGCGCATATTTATAATTAAAAACAAACAAAAAATACTCTGCAGACAGCAAATCAGAAAAATTAACAACGCAAGAATATATATAAAGAAACGTATGTACATATATGGACAATAATAAAAACTAACAAACACGTTAGGCAAATTCGCTGATAACTTCTAGCAAAATGTGGAAGTGGAAGAAAATAAAGCAGGGTGAAAATACATAGTAGAGCAGCAATAATAATAATAAAAAAAAGTAAAAAAGAAAAAACGCTCAAATCAAAGCAATGGGAGAGAGATAAAAACTATTTCCGTCGAATAAAGCCAAGCAAAACAATGGGAAATAATACGGAAAGAAAAAAACGTAGAGAAATACACTAAAAATATGGTTGTTTCCCCCCTACTTCTTCGATCCGTTGGAAAGTCGAGGAGAATTCTTTGGGGTCCCAGTTTCTTCTGGGTTTTTTTTTAATCTTCTTTTTGTTCATCCAAGGTTTTCAAATCAAATTATGTCGCGATCGAAAATAACACAAAAAAGGCAACAGAAATACGGCCTCTATTTTTATGCAATTATCCGACAGTCACAAAAAAAAAAAAAAGAAACATTTTCAAATAGGAAAGATAAAAACAAACAAAACCACACACAAACACACACTCCTCCGAATGGGAAACAAAAGGCAAACTCTACAAAAATCAACAACAAAAAATTATATATAAATAATAACAACAAAAAACCGAATCCGAATCGAAATTATGAATCACAAAACGTTTTTTGTGGTCAACTCTGGGCTTGCCTCTATTTTTTTCTGTTAATTGTTCTCCTCGTTTTTTCTTGTTGATGTTATTTGTTAATACATTTTAATTCAATTTTGTTTCGAGTTTTTTTTTTATAATTTATCCGCTTCCGTGGCAATGTGGCATGATTTTTTTCTGTCGCTCATTCATTTTATTCCCATTTAATTTGCAAAAATGTTTCGGCTTAAATTGTGTTAGTTGGCGTGGCCTGGCATTCCTGTGCATTATGTTACTGATTCAATTATATTTACTTTTCCAATAATTGAATTTCTGACATACCCTGGCATATTCACACTTTTTATGTGACGGGCTCTCCGTACTTTCTGTATTTTATTTTTATTTGATTTATTTTTTGCAAAAACCTTGGCTGATAAGAGTGAGCTTTGCAAAAATGCATTGTGTAAATTTAACTTGGGCTTCGAGAGTTTTATTTCTATATGTTAGAGTGGACCACCCCCTCGGGCAAATTATATATCCACTGAAGTGTTGTTGAAACTTATTTTTATGGCAACTTGTTAAAGTAATGGCAAACAGGAGGGTAAAGTTCAACTAGTGTAGGGGTATTTCTTAAACCAAGAAGATGACAAAAATTATTAATATTATTTGTATTTAAATATATTACAACAAAAACCTATTAAAACCTTTTATTTTCTTGAAATTTACAGAGCAAAACATTTATTTATCAACTTTTAATTTAATTTTCGTCCTAGAAATGTCCATATATATATTTGTTGTGTCTAAAAAATTAATTTTGACAGCTACCCTGATTTAACTATATTTTTTTTTGGTGTAAGCCAACGAGCTAAAGTTTACATTAATTAAATAATAACATAGGTATGCACTTTTGGGTATTGCATACTTCTGCGTATATTTTAATTAATTAAACATTGTTGGCTTATAACTTAATGGTAATTATTGCACCTGACTTTGCTGAAAATAATGTTAAATTCTAAGCATTATTTGTGGTTTATATATTAAAATAAAACGTATTAAAATAGCATTTTCTCTGGCAGATAAACCTCAACAGGTTCAGATGTATATATTCTATATTCTAGTTGGAAAACTTCCTTCGTTCGGTTCTCACTTATGGAAATCTTCTTGAAAAACGAACATTTCCACCCTTTTGTTCCGTTCGCCGTTCGCCAGCAGCAGATTGGAATTCCATCTAACGAACAAACTACAAATCATGCTCTAAAAAGGGCACAAAAAATCTAAAAGAATATATACAACAAAAAGTGAGAGATGGAGACAAAGGGAAAACACGAGAGAAATTGCTAAGCAAAAACAGTCAGTCGATGGCACAAAAAAAAAGCAAGCACAAGCAAACAAGAAGAGAAAAAACCGTAGAAGTATATCCCGAGAAAGGCAAGGAAAATATTAAAACAAGGCAAACATCGCCAGGCAAAA
This sequence comes from Drosophila triauraria, assembly GCA_014170255.2. Classification (NCBI taxonomy): domain Eukaryota; kingdom Metazoa; phylum Arthropoda; class Insecta; order Diptera; family Drosophilidae; genus Drosophila; species Drosophila triauraria. The sequence goes on along the minus strand of CM024333.1, from coordinate 761,391 downwards.
TAAAGTCAAGCATTTAATTTATTTACCCCCGAAAATCCCCCAACCTGCGTCGCCGCTCCACTAGAAAACGAAAGGAAAAAAGTGCTCGTTTTACTGTTGCTCGGTTTTTGCCTGTCCGCTTTTCCACATTTTCCCCCGAACTGTACTCCGACTTTTATAATTTTTCTTTTTTTTTTTAGTTATTTTTTTTTGGCGCGCTCGGCAAAGGGACGGAAAACTATGAGCTAAAGAGGGAAATTCGGAGAAAAGGGGGGCAAAGAAAACTGTAACCGAATGAACGAACGAACTTTGCCAGCGATAGGTGGCAGGGAAGGTAAGAACAGGAGCGGGGAGCAGTGGAAACACACAAAAAATAGTTCATTTTATATATTTTGCAGAGAACAAAGAAATGTACGCTCTTCTACGAAAGGGTTTTGTACTTCCTTAGGTTCCAGATATTATACATGTTCGGAAATTACTTTTTTTGAGGAACTAATCGTAAGTCTTGTCTAGTTTAATCTTAAACGAAATGTTTTGGGCTGAAACTAATCTTAAAACCAAGAGTATTGAATGGCAATGACATGGGCATTGCCAATGCTGATATAAAAGCTAAAATTACAATTGAATGGCAAGGACATGGGCATTGCCAATACTGATATAAAAGCTAAACTTGTATATTTTTTCTATTTTCTCAAACTTTTTTATATGAAAAATATATAAAATTTAATAGAAACTATATGATATATTTATGACTCTTCTCTCTTCTTTATAATACTTAGAAATTGTGTTTTATTTATATATATATTCCTATTTACACTTATTTTTAAGCAAGAACTCTGGAAACTAGTTAAAAATCATGTTAAAGCTCTTCAAGTAAGGGTAACTTTTTCGGGTCTTCCTTTTTCTTGCCTTTTATTTTTTATTTTGATTCCTTTAGAGTCCAAAAACCCAAGGGAAGTATTAGCAGTTTCATCAAATTTGCAAGACACGAACGGGTTTGGGATTTGCTCGTCGCAAGGTCGCAAGGAAATGGAGTGGAATGCCATCGCCATCAACTGGTTGGAATTAGTGGCGATGGCATGGCTAGAGGACGATGATGACGGCTAAAAGGGGGTGTTTGGTAACAGATTATGCCTTTGCCTCTCTCCTAGGGTATCAATTGTTTCACTCGCTGTTCTGTAACTTAACCTTTTTTACATTTCTTTATTTTTAGCATCGTTTTTTCCGTTTTATTATTATTATAAAAGACAGAAAAACCCTCCTCGTGCATTATATAAGTGCAGATACTTTGTTACAACAGTATGTGTTATATATTATATGTGTGTGTGTGTGAGGGAAAAATTGCACAAAAAAAGGGGGGAAAATGGGGGAAAAGCGGGAAAAAAACTACAGGGAGGGAGGAACGACATGCACATTACCAAAAGAGTAAATCACTTTTGAGCGAACCGAAAACCGAAAACGAAAACGGAGCCGAACCAAGCATGGGTTGTCAGCATGGAAAATATCTCAATATTCACTTTGGTTCGCTTTTCCTTGCCCCGCCTCCTTCTCCTATTTATTTTTCGTTTTTCCAGCGCCACTTTACTGCTGGGGGGTTGGGTGCCCCTCGCGAGTAGGAGGGGCGTTAAGTCGACCCTGCGACATTGTCTCGTGCAAAAATTGAACAATTTTATAAAATACTCGAACGGAGCAGCAGCAGCAGCAGCAACAAAAAACGTAATAAATTACAAAGTGCCCCCAAAAAAACAAAACAAAAAAGAAAACACAGATTTTGTTTCGAAAAAAACGAAAAAAAAACAGTAAGCAGCAAAAAACAGCAGCCAGTAAAAACAGCAATTTTAGAAGAGCAGCGACGGGGAGATATCTAGTAAGGCATAGGGGTCTGTTTCTAGTACGTAAAAGAGCTTTTAATAAATAATATAATATCTATAATATTGTATAATATAATATCTGAAATATATTATAATATAGAATCTATAATTTAATAAGTTTTATACTAGATTTTATTATACTTTTTTGTGGGAAATTATGTTATCAAAAGCTGGTACTAAGAACGTAACCACTTTGCTTCGAAAAAAATCTTAAAAGTGTAGCTTTAGGCCAGTGGCAGGCAGAGGCTGGGCCGAGAAATTTGCTGACTTGCGAGTCAGGGCTGTGGGCATCCCTGCTTTAAGCGGAAGAACAATAATATTATATGATTCGCTGTAAGGATCATCAAAATATAAAAATAGAATTGATTTTGATTGAGATCTAGACTAAGCTTGTGCGTATACTGTCCGTATGCTGGCAGAGGCTGGACAGAGAAATTTGCTGACTCGCAAGTTAAGACTGGGGGCACCCCTGCTTTAAGCGGAAGAACAATAATATTATATGATTCAAATTAAGGATGGTTAATATATAAAGCAGAATTGATTTTAATTGAGATATAGATTAAGCTATACTGTCCGTATGCTGGCAGAGGCTGGACAGAGAAATTTTCTGACTTGCGAGTCAGGGCTGTGGGCATCCCTGCTTTAAGCGAAGGAACAATAATATTATGATTCGCTGTAAGGATCGTCAAAATATAAAAATAGAATTGATTTGGATTAAGATCTAGACTAAGCTTGTGCCTATACTGTCCGTATGCTGGCAGAGGCTGGACAGAGAAATTTGCTAACTCGCAATATAGCTAAAAAAGAAAATTATAGTTATTATAAAATCTCTTTTAAAACCTTTCAGTCTCAGTTTTAACCAATGACCCTCGAATCCATCGATTCCAGGGTATCAACATTCTCATTTCAAGGAGACAAGCAGCAGCGGCGAAAAAAAAACGCCGGCAAAAAACTCTCTGCTCCGCTCTTCTCATTTTGAGATTTCGCCTCCATCATCATCAACGTTCATTTGTTTTTTTTTTGTTCCTTCTCAACTTCTTCGTTTTTTTCTTTATTTTCCGTTGTTATTTTCCTATGTTCTCCATTTATTTTGTAGCCATCGTTGTTGCTGTTGTTGTTGTTGTTGTTCTCCGGGCTTTCGTTATTAAAGTAATTTAAATGAAATAGTAAAAGTCAGTTGGGATTTTTCCACAAGCAATCTTTGGGAAATTGTTGTTCTACTTGATTGAAATATTTTCCTTTGGCGCACAAAAATATTTCGCTTCAATAGTTTTTGATAAAAACGAGAGAATGACAAGGTGAATAGAAACAAAAACAACAGAAAATAACAACAAAGTAGAGAACTTTTAGAGAGAGAGCTAAAGAAATGGCTTTAGACTCGTGAAAATAAGTTTAAAGAAGTTTTCTTGCATTAGTAAATTAATAATTATTAATTAAATGATATGAAAATAAACACAAAATATAATAAACAAGAAATAAGTCTTACAAAAAAGATTAAACTAAGTTTATAATGCTTTGTAACTACAAAAAAAGGGTCATAAAGTTTTTTTTTTAGACTTACATTTAAGAAAAATAAAAGAAAACCCCTTTCTTTATGTCTTTTCTGAAGGATTATACCTAACTCCTCCTATACCCAGGTATATGTGAAGCTTTTCTCGAGTTTTCCCGGCAGATTATAACTCCTCTTTTTTTGTCACAGCTTTTGTGGTCTTTTTTTTTGCACACACTTTCGTGGGGTTTCCACGAACAATACTGAAATAATATTAAAGTTTACATTAGGCGCGGACGAAAAAAAAATATGATAAATAATGAAAATAAAAACGAACGAGCGTAGGAATGGACACAAAACACCGACATAAACAAACGGATAAGGCCGGGGATGGGAGCAGGGCTTGGGGGAACCCCCGAGCCGAGATGTTGGTAACAAGCGGCAAAAAAAGGCAACAAAAATAAACAAGCCAAGAGAGGCGGCGGCAGTAATATGAGTTAGAATTCACGGAGGCTAACGTACTTACAAATACAGCTCCAGCTCCAGCTACAGCTGCACAGATACAGATACGGAGACGGAGACGGAGACTCTGCTCCTCTGGTAGGTACACCGGCACCAGCACCAGCACCGGCTGAGATACAGATACTCTCGGACTCGGACACAAAAAAAAACGACGACAGTTTTCTTGATGAATGTTCTTTTTCCCCTCAGCAAGTGAGTTTTTCCCCCGAGTATCTTACATCTTACATTTGTATCTGCAGCTTCTTTGGCTTTTTCATGCGCCGCCACCAAAACCAAAAACAAAAAAACAAAATATATATATATATGGGGAAAGAAAGAACGGAACGCAGAAGAAGTAGCTGGTAGATACACGGAGAATAATGGGTATTAAAGAAAAAACTGATAAAAATTAAGGTATTATTATTATAAGAGCTTAACCACAAAATAAATTTTAGGTTTTTGTTTTTAATAAAAAATTGTTGGTGGAAAACGGTTTAAGCTCAGTTTATATTTTTGATAGATTGGAAAGCTAATTAGATCTTAAACCAGATCAAATTTTTCCCAATATTTATGTATTAAAATACAAATTTAAAGGTTTTTTCCCTACTGGAGAAACCTTCAAAACTTCATTGCTTCAGCGAACAAAAAACATTTAAGTAACGCCAGCAAAAAAAGTGCTTGCATATTGCAACTCAAATGTATGGAAGTTAACCGAACCATCAGTTTGAGACTAATTTTAATTAAAATTAAAATTACCTTTAATAAGATTAGATACAGATATTCTGCCAGCAGAAAAAGTGCTTGCATATTGCAAGTCAAATGTATGGACATTCTATTAATAAAAGCAAACAAATTTAAGTGACGCCAGCAGAAAAAAGGCTTGCATATTGCAACTCAAATGTATGGAAGTTAACCGAACCATCAGTTTGAGGCTAATTTTAATTAAAATTTAAATTACCTTTAATAAGATTAGATACAGATACTCTGCCAGCAGAAAAAGTGCTTGCATATTGCAAATCAAATGTATGGACATACTATTATTAAAAGGAGCGAAACATCAGTTTGGGGCTAATTTTAGTTATAATAAAAATTACCTTTAATAAGCTAAGCACTAAATATAAATATCTAATGGGTCGAATTTCTGCTCAGTGTATTAGCTAGTAGGTAACTACTTTTCCCCACAATACCCCTCCTCTCTGAGATTGTGCAAAGCAGCTTTTCCTTTTTTTTCAGCTTTGCAATTTGTGTTTCCCGCTCTCTCCCTATCTCTATCTTTTTGTTTTGTTTTATTCGATTTTTTTTTGTTTTGTGTTGTTTTGGCTTGCTATTTTTGCCAGCCAGGTTTTTGTGCAGCTTTTCCAAAGAAGAAGCATCAGTTAACAAGGTAGAAAAGCCAGGCACCAGGCAAAAGGGAAGTTTTTCCCGCAGGAAGATCCCTTCTGGCATCGTTTTTGTACGCCAAACCTGAGACAACCATCATCATCATCCTCATCCTCCTCCTGCTGCTGCACCTGCTCTAGACCATTGATCATCGGTTCGGTTTCGGGCTCCTTTGACTTTTTACCTGGAATAGAGGGGTTTTCCAAAGATCTACGCGAACATTATTTATAGTTTTTGGCCAGACCTTGACTTGATTTAAAACCAATCTGCCAGATGGATTTATATGGCCAAAAGACGTTTATGAGGTGCTTGGGCTGGGGTGTGAGATGTGTTTGTAATTTTTCCAATTAGAAGATAACCTTTCTCTGGGAAATTTGAACCTAAAAGCTGATAATGTTTACTTATTTATTTCTTGATTTTAATGCTTGCTTGGCTGGGAGTCTGGCTTAATCTGGTTATTTGGCCAGGACTCTATTTATGGCGAAGTCCTGTTTTTTTGTGCTTATTCTCCTCTATCATCTGCCCCTTTTTCGCCCACTTTTCCAGCTCCTTTGAGGTTCAGCAACCTTGAGGTTACACAGATGCGCTGAACGCTCAGAGCAACAGCAAAAAAACAAAAAAAAGGAGAAAAATGTTCCTTTATCTATCTTACTGGACGCTGCGTGTTTTTTGTTTTGCTTTTTTTTTCAGCTATTGTTGTTGCTGTTGCTGTCTAATAATTTCAACAAGAAAAGCCACAACAACAAAGACATCTAAGGAATATTAAAAAAAAAAAAGAACACTAGAAAAGTTTTAAATTAAGGCTGTATGACACTGTAATTAGGTTAAGTGGAAGGGAATGAATATATAGAATAATAATATAAAAATAAATACGGTAAAGATACCCTTGATACTTTAATACCTTTTGAAAGTTTCTTATTAAGATGGAATAATAGTTATTTAATACTAGTTCTTATAATAAGCAAATACTGGAAATATTTATTAAATACTGAAAATATTTTACCAGCCATGTATTATAAAGGCAGTAATACACGGAGGTGTTTACTATAATTAATCGAATAATACTAATAATTTATTAATACTAATAATTTCTTAATACTCATAATAAGAAAATACTAGAAATATACCTTGAATACTATTAATACTTAAAAAATACTTATACCAGTCACAGGAAATCCTAAAAATAAAATTACCGTAATACTAAGCTTCTTTTAAAAGGTTTTTGCTGATAAAATAATACTAACAAAATACTGTTAACCTTTTTTAGCAGCCGTTGATACTTAAGGAAAACACCAATTAGAAAATTATAAAAAAGTTATTACTAAAAAGTACTAGAAATATTCCGTAATTACTGAAATAATTTCCTTAAAAATCCCTTTATTACTGAGAAATGATAATTACATAAATTCTGAAAAAAAAACTTAAATACTAGAATTACTACATAGAACATAAATTACATAAATTCGGAAAAAATACCTTAATTACAAAGGACCTTTTAAGAAGCTTTTTTTTTACTGATAATAAAATTAATACTAATAAAATACTGAGAACCCTTTACCAGCCATTAATACTGAGGAATACTAGTGGAATAATTACTCTAAAAATACCCCAATTACTAAGGATATAAATAATATAAATTCGGGTATAATACCTTAATTACTTACTAAGGACCTTTTAGGAGTCTTGTGTCATACAGCCAACCGGGTTGGTAGAAGAGGATTTCAGACCAAGGAGCTACATAAGTCAACGCAAGACAACAACAAAAGCGGAAGGCGAATGCACTGCGAAAACAAAACAAAAACTGCAAAAACTACAAAAAGTAAAAAAAAAAAAGCAGGAAAACAACAGAACAACAAAAGCAGCAGCAACATCGATGGCAGAAAAAGCAGCAGCAGCAGCGGCAATATCATAGTTATAGAGGATCGTAAAGTAAGGTTACACAGTTCTTGTTGCTTTATTTTTATTTTGTTTTGGGGGCAGAAGGCTTTATGATGTTGCGTACCTCTCCCGAGATACTATATATATGTATAAATTTATGGATCGGTGTGTGCGTGTGTGGTTGTGTGTGCATTAAGTGTTATTGCACTTGGCCTTATTCGCAATTGTATATTTTTTGCCACGGCAGAGATCGGGGAAGCCGGGAAGCCGGGAAGCCGGGAAGCCGGGAAGCTGGTCTTGATCTTGGACTTCAATTTGCTGCCTTCCTTGGCCTAGGTCCGATTTTCTGTGTGTGTTTCTCTGCGTTTTTTCTCTGGATTTTTTTTTGTTTTTCATTTGATGATGGCATTTGGAATTCCAAAAAAAAAAGGGGGGAAAAAAACCAAGAACCCAAAGGCAACGCAACCGCAGAATCTTCCAAATGAAAATATATACGAGTCAAGTTAAAAAGGGGGAAACCTGCGTATCTGTAAGATGCTTTGCTTTACTTTTTTTTCTGTTTTTGTTTGCTGCGTGCTCTTCTCTCTCTCTTTGGCAATTTTCTTTAGCTTCTTTTTATTACTTATTAATAATATGAATTTCGTTTTGCTGGCCATACCGCAATCAGCAGCCAAAACGAAAACGTGCTAAAACGATTCGAATTAGGGATATCCATGAGGTTAACTTAAGAAACTTTTTAGATTAAAGAAGTGGGGAATTGTTTAGCAAAATATTCGAGGTATTGAGCTTGCTTGGGAAAAGAATTTCCAACTGGTGGAATTTACCCTAAATACTGAAGAGGAAAAGCTTACTTTCTTCTGAAAAATAATCCCTTTATAATGGGATTTATAATTATAATTAGGGTATATTTCTAGTACTTTTTAGTAATAACTTTTTTATTATTTTCTAATTGGTATTTTACCTCAGTACCAACAGCTGGTAAAAAAGGTATTTTTAGGATTTCCTGTGACTGGTATAAGTATTTTCTAAGTATTAATAGTATTCATGGTATATTTCTAGTATTTTCTTATAATTAAGTTTAACTTTTAAATAGTTATTTACCAAAAACTACAGCACTTGCCATAGCATTAACCATCATTATTAGAGAAACCCAATAACATAATTGAATAACAATAATAATCATAGCAAGAGGTGTCATGTCTCTACGTCATAAACAAACTCCAATCCCTTGTGGTCTCCTTAAACTTTTGTTTGTATAAATTTCAATGCCAAAATATTTACTAAAATCCTAGCATGCCTTGCTCGTTTATAATGGGTATCGGTATCGGAAGAAGTATAAACGCGAGCGCACAAAAAAAAAGGAGAGAAAAAAAAAACGAAGAAAAAGCGAAAGAAAAAACTCCTACCAATTTGCCAAGAAAGCGAGAATCAAAAGAACGCATAGATTTTTCCTTTGAATTGCTTTCGAATGCGAATTCTTTCTACATTTCTTATTATTATTATGTTTTTTTGTTGATGTTTCCTTTTCCCTTTTTGTGTGTGTGTTTGCTTTTTTTTTTGTTGCTTCTCGCAGAAGCGGAGAAACTGCTTATTCATTTGGCTTCGTCTTTCTGTCGTCTCGTTTATTTTATCTTTGGTACCCAGGTTACTTGCAGGGAGCCCAGGGGTGTACCAGGTTATTGGTAATTTATGTAATAGGTCAGAGAGAAGCTCAGTTGACTTTGAGAGGTGTCTATAAGTATGCCATATTCTTTTAAGTATGAAATAATCAAAGCATGCTTTTAGTCAGTTTTGTTTCAAGCGGTTTTAAATCTCTAGCGGATTCTGTGGCATCCCTGATGTTCTATATTTTTATGATTATAGCATAAGCAACCTCCTCCTCATTATAATTATAAGCACCAGGTATCTCCTAGTCGTATCTCTGGATTTAAGCATGCTTTTATTTATGCAAGCAGGAGAGCGGACAAGTTGTACCTAGTTGGGAGCTCTAAGAAGCTGCGGAAGCCCCTCGTACTATGGTTACAGTCTTACCTGTAACATTTGCATAATATCTGTAATGTTTCTTATAAATATAAAATACTAATTACTTTATTTTATCAAAAAAAGATAAGAAAATCAAGTTACACTTACAAAATGTAATTCAAAGATGGAACAAATAAAAAATTCAGAATTAAAACCTAAGACTTACTGCAAATCTAGCATTTTTTCAAAAAATACTAAACAACCGAAGACTAAAATTCCCAAGTACGAATTCAGTGACAAACTGCTATAAAACCAAATAAGTGTTGAGGTTGGATCAAACCGCAAAATTAGTACTGATGAGGTTTTTTATTATGTTAAAACTATACTAAAAAAAAGTGTGGTTTATTTTATGGAAGCTCATCTGTGCTCGATGCAAATTGTTCACTGTATTTAATGCTTTTTCTTGTATTCGATGTGAAATTCGCATGTCTGCTGATTGTATTTGGGTTTGTTTTCTTTGAATGTCTTTCGTTGCGGTTTTTAGACGACGTCGAAGACGACGAAGACGAGTGGGGAGAATTGTTTGCATAAATCAAATAAATAAATTCCCAAAAAACCCTCATTGACGTTATCAGCGAAACGAAAATAAAAATTTAATTATTTTGACTGGATTTTCCCAAGCTTTGTGTCAGTGGAATTGGAATGAAGGGAATGCCAATCCTATCTGGTTGGAAATATGATTTGTAAATAAACAGGAGTTCTTGCTCCCTTTATAGGACTCTATATAATTTGGTGAAAATATTTAGGCACATAATTCTCCCTTCGGCTGCGTGGTTTTTTCTTACTTTTCGCAGCAACTCAAATGGTTATACATATATATTTTTTTCGAGTTTATCTTTTTGTTTTATTAAACTTTTTACGGCGCGATAAAATACGTTTCGCTGAGAGAGAGGCAGGGAGGGAATGATGAAAAGCGGGTTCCGAGAGCAACTCCATAAACAAAGAAATAAACGGATATGAAACTTTTTCATTTCCATATATTTTTCGCCTACGTATTATATATTTTTCTGTACATATATATATATGTAAATACTTTTCTTTTTTATTAATATTAAAAATAACCAAATGAAAGTTGTGTAAAACACTCAACTACGTACATATTTTTGCCGTGTTCCATTTGCAAACAAGTTCCTACCGCGGCCCTTTCCCCCTGCCTTTCCTGCTAGCACATAAATTTATATTAAAATTTTTTGCTCCTTGCTAAGGAAAGCTACAAAAACAAAAACATACAAAAAAAAAAAAAAAATGGAAAACAAGGAGCAAAAAAAGCATTACAAAAAACCAACTTGGGTTGGCACAAAAAACAGAAGAAGAAAAAACCCGGCAACAAAAAATCGAAAAACAGGAGCAGCGTCGACAATGTTAAAAAATTATACAAATTACAAAAGCAACTGGAGAAAAGCACAAAAAATTGCTGCTGCTGCCGCTGCCGTTGAAGGAGCAGCAAAAATAAAGAAAGGAAACTGCCAGCGAACGAAGGATATTCCACATGTGCGTGTGTGTGCCGTATATATCACGTACACATTTACTATATAGAGCTATATATAGGGCTTTATACATGTACAATATATACTTGCTGCACTTATTGGTGCCTTAATGCAATTGATAATGCGGTTACAGCATTTTTATCCCTCTCTGCCTTTCAATATTTCCATTTTGTTGAGTGCCAAAAACCAATTTGGTTTGTGTTCATCCTTTGAGTTAATTTCGATTTCGGTTTTTGTGAAGGGATTATCCCTTTGTCTTCGTTAAGGAAAGCGGCACATGATTTTTTTTTGCGGTGAGTTTTCTTTTTGAAGAAAATCAAATTGGTATTTTGTATACCTTTCTTTGTAAATATTTGCATTTATATAGTTATTTTGTATTTGTATTTATTTTATAATTTTCCGAACGCTGCAAGCTGCGAGCTTTTATTTTTTTGTGATCAGGAGAATAATGTACAATTAATTAACATTATTCTCCTGATCTAATCTCCTAACGTAAGAAACCATGCAAAACAAGTTAGACCATGACATACCCGGTAGCCAAATCAGTGTTCTTTTATTTAACAGCCTTGTTTCTTATTTAACTCTAATTTGCAAAGGAACTTAAATATAACATAGATTAGAACACACAAGAAAATGTTGCCAGGCAAGTGTGGCTTAGAAACATGTTGAGCAACATTATCTATAGGCGCTGCCAGCATATGTATCAATGTTGCATGATCTGCTCATCTTTATTGTTGAATAACTTTCATGATTATCAGCCAATTAAACTCAAATTTTAGAGATACATACGCACTAAGATACTTATAATATATTAATTATTATATTATATATTACTTTCTTTAGTAATTGAGGTCTAAAGGTCTAAAATTCAAAAATAAGTGTCAAAACTTTGCAAATTTCAAAGATAGAATTGTTATTTCTATGCGGTTTTGTTTGTAAGATTCTAATTCTAAAATGAAACCTGAGAAATATCAAGTTATAAGTTTCTATACATATAATATGTATATATCTATATATAGAGGACAGTAACCATCTCGATTGAGTTGTCCATTAATCATGGCTACGAAATTCTACACTCTGCTGCCTTTTCCCTCCCTAAGGCTAAGGAAAACTAGTAAAAAAAGTGAAAATATCTCGGGATATCTTGGAGTTGTTTTCCTCGCTGTGTCGTCGTCGTCGTCGTTGTTCCTGCCGAGTATTTTATAAAAAGGAAATGGGGGAAAATATTCGAGTGAGTGTGTGTGAATAAAAAAATTAATAATAAAAAGAGACAGCACACACACACACACACATGGTTGACAGGTCCACACATATAAATTCCATACTCTCCTTTTTTTACATTCCCTTTCTTTTTTTTTTTCTGCTTTTCTTTTTTTTCTGTTTTTTTTTTTTAATTTTCTGTGTGTGTTGTTGTATGGAAAACTGTGTACCTTTCATTTAAGTTGACATGAAAATCGATATTAAAAAAAAGGATAAAATTGCACAAAATAAAAGGAGCAAAGGAGCAGAAAACATAAAAAACGTCAAGTAAAAAATTACAGCTTAAAAAGTAGGAAAAACGGAGGAAAACATGGGAGCACAAAAGGGAAAAAAATAAAAATAATAAAAAAAGGAGCACAGCGAGAAATAAGAAAGAAAAATAAATGGGGAAAAGACAGAAACTGAAAATAATAATAAAGTGATGAAGCCGAGGAGGGGGGAAAAGCTGGTAAAAAAAAAAGGAAAAACCAAACGAAATGAAACGAGAAACGGTCGTTATGCTTTCCCCACCCACCCCCATCTCACACACTGTTCTGCCAGCTTTTTGTGTTTTTATTTATTTATTTTTTGCGTCTCTCCAAACGTCGCAGTCGTCGCTGTAATGTCTTTTTTCATTTTTATTTTTCCGCTCGCAACCTTTTTTTTTCGTTACCAAAGCAAAAAAAAAGAAAAAAAAAACGGGAAAAGAAACCCCCTTTTTCTTCTTGCCTTTCTTCCCTACGCCCCTACGCGCCATGGAGTTCTTTACCCCTTTTGCACTGCTTACAAGCAGCAAGCAGAAGCTGAAAAATATATAAAAAGCAAAAAATAAAAGCAAAACACACACACATACAGACAAAACGAAATCCAAAGAAGAAGAAAAATGTGATAAAAACTGAAAAATATTTTCCATGAGAAAATCCAAAAGAAAAGGGGGCGTCAGGCGGTCGGTCGGTGGCTTGGTTTTTGAGTTGGGTTCAAGCAACGTGACTGTGTGTGTGCGAGTGTGTGTGTGTGTGCTTGGCGGGAAAAATATACTACAATAAAACATGTATTTTTTATGCCCAACCCCCTCGCCCCCCACCGCCCACTAACCCTTAGATATTTCTATGTGTGGGGGGGCGTTCTTTTTTTATTTTAAGGAACTTAAATGTGTAACGCTTCCCAGTGTGTGGGTGTGGGGCAAAGATTGGGATCAAAAACCCTTTGCAGTTAACTCTAGTCTACGTATGTGTATGTAGTGTGTGTGTGTGTGTGTGTTTTTTGGGGGGATTTTTCTATTATTGTGTGGGTGAGTAGGGGGGAGGGAGCCAAGTCAGAAACCGAAACAGAAACCGAACTTAAATCCCAATCCTTGAGTGCCGGACATTGCGTTTTTAATGCCACTATTTTATACAGTAAAACCAGCAGTCAGTGTGACCAGCTCCACAAAAGAAGCAAAGGAAAGAGGGTTACCTCTATAGCCTTTGGCTCTTAGAGGATTTTTTAGTGGCTAAATTAATTTAAGGAAATAGAAATAGATCAAAACGCAACTTTAGGCCAAGAACACACAAAGATCCTGTCTAAGACAAGCAAGGCAAAGCAGGCTTGTTTACACAGCTTTTTCAGACCATGCCAGGGTTGTCATCAGGAGCATTTTTGCATTTTTTGAACATTTGAAATAATATATTATTATTTTAAGTTTTTGAAATTATTAAATAAGATTTAATTTTTAAATAGAATATTTCTAAAAGCAACAGGCTTGTTTCTACAGCTGTTTCAGACCTTTCCAGGGTTGTCATCAATACCTAGTTTGGGTCTCATAGAAAGTAGAGGGTATGTTTAGTATTTAAGCATTTTAAGTATTATAAATAACTATTTTAAGATGTTGAGATTATTAAATTCGATTGGTATTAAAATTTGAATTTATAAAAGCAACAAGTTTGTCTATACAGCTGTTTCTGACCTGGCCAGGGTTGTCATTATTATCACTTTTGCAATTTTTACCATTTGAGATATTTTAAGATGTTGAGATTATTAAATAAGATAATTATTAAATAAATTTATAAAAGGCTTGTTTCTACAGCTGTTTTAGGCCTTTTCAGGGTTGTCATTATCACCCACTTTAGTATTTGTATCTTTAGTATTTGAGCATTTGAAATATAATAAATAGTTAATTAAATGGGTTGAGATTTTTAAATTCGACTTTTATTAAAATTTTTATATATAAAAGCAACAGGTTTGTCTATACAGCTGTTTCTGACCTGGCCAGGGTTGTCATCAGTATCATGTTTTATTTGTTTTTAATTTATTTTTATTTTGTTAACTTCCTTAAGCTTGGTTTTTTATTGTTTAAGGAATTTCCCATTACTGAGACCCACTTGTAAGGAAACTTTAATTTTTACCCACTTAAAATTCGATTAAAATAAAGCTTGACTGTACTTTATATATCAATCATGTCACACTCACACCCGTACCTCAGTGCATATAGCTCTCTTTTATGTACTTTCCGAAGAAGTCCTTTCTTCTTTAGTATTTTCTACCCATTTTTTTTGCCTCCCTTTTTTTTTTGGTTTCTTGTTTTTTTGTGCAATTTATTTGCCAGCGTTCTGCTGATGTTTTTTTTTGCAGTTGTGTTTTGTTTCTCAACTTTCCTTTGGCATTTCTTATGGCTGCAAAAAGGTGAAGCGAAATTTGCTTTCGCATTCTGTTCGCGAGCTGAGCTGAGCTGAGCTCTGAGCTTCTTTCTTCTTTCTTCAGCAGCTTTTTCTACAGCCAGTCCATGGCGAATTTTGACCCAAGCTCTGGAGTTTCTTTACTCTTAATGTCCTTTTCCTAAATGTGACTCTGTGTGTGTGTGTGTGTCCGTGTGGTCCATTTTGTACACTGGACATAAAACGCAGCGAACATAAAGTTCTTATATCTACAAGAATGCGACGCCGTTTAAGAGACAAAAATCCAAAATTTGCAGCAGATAAAAAAAGAACGGGTAACAAAATTGTTGGGGAATTCTTAAAATTTATTGCCTGACCCTGGGTAAGGGTTAAAGCGGGCACAGGTGGACAGTACCCAGTAGATATACATATAGATGGACACAACTCTATCATCCTTTTATATATACTTATACCTGTTCACATTATATGTACTATATATATCCACATGGGTACACTGTTCATTTGGGGCGGGGGGGGGGGGGGGGGGGGGGGGGGTAATATACTCATATAAAACCTTTTTATCTACTTAAATTGGTAAATTCTTGCTTAAGATTAGGGTTTAGCAGAAGAAGTTGTTTTCCTGAATCTTTAGCTAGTCCCCCAAACTGATAACCGAATTGGGTTTGAATAAAAAAGAAACAAAAAAAAAAACGGAATTAATGTATGAAGCCACCATGCAGTGTCATAGGGCCATAAGCATAAGAGGATTATCTGTTGTCAGTTTCCGAATTATCCAGTTTTATTAATAAAGTTTTTGAATCAATATTAATATTAATTACAAAAGAAAAAGAAGTGTGACCCTCTTTAAAGAAAAAGTCTTAAGCAAGAATATTTTAATGAATGAAAGCCACAATGCAGTGTCATAGTGTCATAAGCAGCTTTTAAATCTATGTAAGGGGACTATCTGTTGTCAGTTTCCGAATTATCCAATTTAATTAATAAAGTTCTTGAATCAATATTAATAATAATTTATATTAATTAAAAACGAAAAAGCACAAGTGTGTGACCCTTTTTAAAGAAAATGTCTTAAGCAAGCATATTTTAGTGAATGGAAGCCACAAGGCAGTGTCTTAGTGTCATAAACCGCTCTTAAATCTATGCGAGGGAATTATCTGATCCCAATTAAGAAATTATCCAGTTTAATTAATAATCAATGAATCAATATATTGTTTTTTTATAATTAAAACCAGATAGGCTGACTTCATAGTCTTAAATTAAAAAGAAAAATAAAGTGTGACCCTCTTTACCGATAAAAACCTCATGAAAACAGGCTATATAGTTAGTTGTAGTGTAGTGTCATAATACCATAATCTATATTATATTCTAGATAATCAAGATTTCGACTTTAATTAATAAAGTTCTTGAAGACTTTTTGTGGGATCATTGAATTATTATGGGATATGGAATGGAATTATCTTTGACCAGCACAAAGACGAAAATCAATTTATTTCGCCCTTTCGTCACGTCGATTTTTACCAATTACGAGTTGTGTGTGTGTGTGTGCGGAATCTGTGGAAATCGACAACAAAAGGGATTTTATAATTGCTCTTTTCATATATATTTTTTTCCTTTCTGTACTCTTTTTTGTCCGTACCTTGCGTTTAAGTATATTGACAGATATGGCGGGATCGGGAAGGTAAGGCAATGGAATGGGAAAGAAAAATTGTGTTTTTATTAAGCGTCAACTCATTTCGCACATGTACTCCCTCCTCAGTCGTATATATACACCAGATCTATATACCCGGTATTACATAATGCCATGTGTGTGGGTTGTGGGTGCTGGGGGTGGTAGTAACAAACAAAATAAAGTTTTACCTTGCGCATAATATTTGCGCTGCATAAAAGTGTGGACGAAAAAAATTATGAAAATTCTTTATGTGTATAAAGGGGGGGTATAAAGGGGGTTTAAAGAGGCAGGAGAAGGGTTTATAGTGGGGCAGAGAGGGAAAATAATAATAAAATGAAACGAAAACGAGAACGGACATTTTTATGGTGCTCTGTCCTGGCAGTGTGAAGGAAAAAACTACCGCCGCTGCCGCCCCCTTTTTTTTCCCAGTGACTGGAAGTCATTGGCGCTGCTTCTTTGTTGCCAGGGAAATGGAGCTGGAAAAAACATCTCGCCATTCGATGACTGGCAGCAGGACGACTCCTGCATGGACTCCTCTTCTTCCCCCGATCGCAGCCCTACATGCTGAACATAAAGCGAGAATTTCGATTATTTATTTCGATCGAAAAAATTGCGAATGAATTTAATTCGAAAAATACCCGTGGAAAAAGGGGAAGTCCAAGCAGAAGTAAGGCGTACAAAAAACGTTTTCATTAAATAGTTAAAAAGCTGTGTGTCCTCCCGATTGACATTTACACTCAAATGCCCAGCAAAAGGATTCTGTGGGATAACAAGTTTATCGATGGATATGAATGGTGGCTGCTGCTGCTGCGGGCCAGATAAAAAACCAATAAACGGCTCTAAATCCCGGCTCCAGATATGCGGAAAAATTGTATAAATATAAAGAAATTGTCAATTTTCACGTGGATTGAGCCTGGGAAACAAGGGGAGTCGGAGTTCTGTCTGAATTCATATTTAAATTGTGTTTGATTTTTGAAACATTTTCATTTTGGAGAATTCTTTTCTATAAAAAGAGGAGAGTCACACTTTTAAGTGAAAAAATAATAGTGTTTAAGTCGGTAGAATTTTTTTTATTAAAATTAGTAATTTTAGCTGGTTTTATTATGTCTCGTTATATTTAAAGTTCTTTATTTGGGATTATATCTCCATAAATGTGTTTATTTCTGTAAACTCTAATGTAGGCTTTGAACAGGGTTGCCTCAGCAATGCCTATCGATGTTCTGGCCTATCGATACATGCCTTAATCTTCTCGAATCGATTCTCCAACTGTTGACAACTTTTAAAAAAACCTGACAGGGAAACAAAATGCTGTTTAAATTTAAAAACGTTCATTTTTGGGAATTCTTTTTTTATTTAAAGAGGAGAGTCACACTTTTAAGTGAACAAATAAGAGCTCTTTTTAGTCGGAAGAATTTCTAGTAACTTTAGGTAGTTTTAATATGTGTAATTATATATAATTTACATTTGTTGTAACTTTAAGATCAGCTTTGAACATTATTGCCTCAGGATTGCCTATCGATACATACCTTAATCTTCTCTAATCGCTTGTCCACACTTTTGACAGTTTTCGAAAAACCCAACAAGGAAGCTAGAATTCCCAAGTCATTTTTCCTCAACGAAGTAATATCTTTAATCCATAAATTGAAATGCAATCAAAACGTTTGAAAAGTAATATTAATATATTCATAATCTGTATTCTTGCGACAATAAAAACTAAAATTAATTAAAAACTATAATTTTCCCTTTCTTTCAGATAAATAGGTTTAGAAGGAACACTGCCAGCAGGAGAAGCAGGTGGACCAAAGAGTAGCATCACCATCCGGGGCAGCAGCAGGCGCGGCATCATCATGTTGCCGCAGCAGTACTGCCTGAGATGGAAGTACCATCACAGCAATCTGCAGACCATGTTCTCGCAGCTCCTGGACCGCGGCTGCTTCTGCGATGTGACCCTGGCCTGCGAGGGCCAACTGATCCGTGCCCATCGTGTCGTCCTCTGCGCCTGCAGCACCTTCTTCGACACGGTCCTCTCGAACTATGCCAGCGAACGCGATCCGATTATCATCATGAAGGACGTGACCTTTGCGGAGGTCAAGTGCCTCATCGAGTTCATGTACAAGGGGGAGATAAATGTGGAGCATGTGAGTGCCAGTCATATATCCCATAAAATGTATTTATTAATTTATTAATTTATTAAAAATATTCATTAATCACCAGGCTAGTCTCCCTTCGCTTTTAAAGACAGCGGATGACCTAAAGATCAAGGGTCTGGCCGAGGTCACTTGGCGCGATGACGAGGATGGTCCGCCGCCTCCCATGGCCGCTGCTGAGTTCCATTCGCCGCCGCGTAGTCTGGCCGAGAGCTTTGCCCAGGACCTGCTCCTCCAGCAGCAGCAGCAACAGCAACAACAGCAGCAACAGCAGCAGGGTGCCGCCTCGCATCTGCACAGCTCCTCGTTGCTGGAGAGAGAGCGCGACCGGCTATCGCCTGGCATGGAGAGCGTGCTGGGTCGCATGCCCGTAATGACTGCCCATCCGGGAGCAGCTGGCTCGGGAGTGGGAGTGGGAGCGATAGGCGGCGGAGGTTCGTCCTTGGAGGGCACAGCACCCGTGGAGCATTATCTGGGACCCAAGCGCAAGCGGGGACGTCCGCCACTAGACGATGCCTACGATGTGTTCAATGTGTAAGTTGAAATCCTTAAAATAAATTATTTTAAATTAATTTTTAAATTAAATATTAATAAATCCTCGACAGGCGCAAGCTGGCCCAGTATGCCGCCAACCTGGAGCCCGCTCAGCGCGCCTATTTGGAGACGGCTCGCCATTTCGCTGAGGAGCCGCCACTGGCGGCGGCGGCAGCGGCTGCTGCCCATGCCGCCTCCCTGGCCTCCCCGCCAGCTGCCTGCCCGCCCAAACAGCGCCAGCGCCTGCGCCACCAACAACAGCAACAGCAGCAGCAGCAGCAGCTCCTCCAGTCGGAGGCCCTTGAGCAGGAGGCGGGAGCCCAGGATTGGGCCCATGCCAATGCCGAGTCACGTCGCAGTCCCACGCCCAAGATCCCCACCGATGGCGGCGACAACAACAACAAGCAACAGGAACCGGAGGCAGCCGATGAAACGGATCCGGAAGTCCTGACCACCATCACATCGCAGCACAAGAAGCTTGAGAAGATTAGCGAGCGTCGCGAGCGTCACGGCAAGCTGCGTCACGCCCGGCGTCTCTACGAGAAGTCCGCACAGGATGCTGGTGGTGGTGGAGGAGGAGGAGGAGTCGTTGCCCCCACAGAGGCCGAGAAGGAGGAGCCCGGCCTGCCGCAGCCGGTGGAGGAGATTGAGAACGAGCATCTGGTGGCGAACAGAGCTGAATCGCCGCGTCCTGCCTCCCTGGCTAGCTTTGCCTGCAAGTACGAGGGCGGCGGAACAGGCGGGGGCAGTGGATCAGGCTCCTCCTCCTCCGCCGCCGGCTACTTGATCAACGAACACGGCATGCTAATGGCTCACGAATTTGGACCCAACGTGGCCAGTGCAGCCGCCACCGCTGCCGTTGCTGTGGCAGCCGCTGCCGCCGTGGCAGTGGCCAGTGCCGCATCCTCATCATCATCAGCCTCTGGCAGCCAACAGGAGCCGGGCGGCGGCAGTGGAGCTGGAGCTGGCGATTATCCCGACATCAAGCTGGAGGATTATGATGCCGCCGAGCTGCGGCTGACGAACGAGGAGCTGTCGCAGTGGCAGGATGTTATCAAGATGGACGACTATCTGGCCAAGGGCCGGCGTCCCCAGTTCTGGGAGGAGCCTTTCACCAAGCGTGTAAGTAGAGCTGGGGAAATATGGAAGTTTCTGATATATTGTATTGTATTGATATTGTATTGATCGATATTTCACTAATACATCGATGCTTTTGTATGCAAACATCGATTTTATATCGACTAACATCGATACTTTACCAATACATCGATATTTTTGAAGGCAAACATCGATTTTAAATCGATTAACATCGATATTTTACCAATGCACTAATATTTTTGTATGCAAACATCGATTTTAAGTCGATTAACATCGATATTTCACCAATATATTAAAATGTTTGTATGCTGTTTGCATATAATCGATTTTAAATCGATTAAAATTAATATTTCACCAATACTTTAATATTTTTGTATGGAATAATCAAATGTTAATCGATTAAGATCGATATTTCGCCAATACATCGATATTTTTGTATGCAAACATCGATTTAAAATCGATTAACATCGATATTTCACCAATACTTGGATATTTTTCTATGCAAACATCCATTTAAAATCGATTAACATCCTCATTTTACCAATACATTGATATTTTTATATGAACACGTTGATTTAAAACGATTAAGATCGATATTTCACCAATACATCGATATTTTTTAAAGCAAAAATCGATAAACATCGATATTTGTTATATTTAAAATATTTTTTATTCTATTTTTTTGCAGGTACTGGATGCCATTAAAAACAAAAGACTCGAGATGAAGAAGGCCGCCAGAATTTTGGGCGTTTCCTACGGCACATTGTATGGACGTTACCGTGAAGTCTACGGCTGCTTGAAGCATCCTTACAGGTGAGAGATCCTTGATCCTTGAACCCTTTAAAGAAACCCCTAAATAATACCCTCTTTCAGTGGCACAGCATTCCGCAACTCGGGATCCTCGTCCGCTGCCAGCCAGCTGGCGGGAGTGCAGCCTCGCTTCGATCTGGGCTTTCGCAACGGCGGAGTTCTGCCCGCCCAGCTGGGTAAGTTGTGTGGGAGGGGGGATAGAGAAGAGAAGAAGGCGCTCCAACTCACTGGGCATTAAGTTCAAACCAATTCCTACTTGCAGAGCTGGGCAAGGTGAAGAAGGATCTGAGCGAGCTCTGGACACGGCCGCAGATTTGAGGACCAGCCGTTGCCATGAAGAAGAAGCCGCAGAAAAATGTGAAGCGACACCGCAGGCTGATCTAGAGTTGAGTTCGTTCTGGAGCGGATTTGGATTGAGAAAAGACAGCGGCTTAAGCCCGGGCTGAGCACGAGGCTAGTTTAAGACGGTCGCCATTGGGAGCGATAACCGATACAAACCGATAACCTATCCTGGAGAAATCCCTTCCCCCACTTTCATTTGTTGTTTTCTTCGTGTTAACACATACAACTAAAACTGATCTTGTAAACGCATAAGGATCTTAAAATACATATATTATAATAATAATAATAATACATACACTTTAATATATGTCTATATACGAACCGCGGATTAGTTAAATGAACTACATATATATTATATAAATATATATTTAAAAACACACACAAACGGTATTGATTGGCATTCAATGTGAATGAGATACGACGGAATATATACATAAATATAAATACATTTCTTTTTGGTAGTGAAAATTTTGAATAAAACAAACAAATACATGAATTATGGAATCTAGTTAATCGCGATAGAAAGACGACGATGTGAATTTTTTGATAAGCTAACGGAAACGAACACAAACAATATGTATTACATACAAAAAGTATATGTTTAAAACGAAATAAATCAATATCGATTACAAAGTGTATGAATTTGAATGTTGGCGGCCTTGTTATCTGTTGTCGATATATGTATATCGAAGACAGCTGTGACTCAACAGAGGTTGCCAGCTGGGTGATGTTAACAGGAAAAGTGCTGTAAGGCGCGTGTTACGTTTACGTTGATTTTTGAAATTGTTTTTTACAAGTAAAATTAACTTGAGAATATTGTTAGGGGGAACAGAAAAACAACGAATAATAAATTTAATAACAACTAACCAGCAGGGAATATTGTTGTTATATTTAGTTTTCCTTCCATTTATCTTTTTCAATAAAATCCGTTACAGAAATATAATTACAAGAGTGCGCCTAACAGCACATCTTAGCCTTAACATTAAGCAGGGCTGGCACGATGTATGCCAACTGGGAACTCGATAAAAAAATATTTAAAATGTTACTAAAAAAGTGCAAAAGTGTCCTGTCACTTTGGCAAAGCTAAGTAGCCAGCCCTGTTTGAATAGTTCCTTTCTTTCCGGAAATTCGTTCGAGCAGGTTCTCTTCAAGTGAAAAATTTTCACATTTGCGTTCCGCTCCTGAGAAAACATCTGATTTTACAGTGCCGCTAACACTTGAGCTTTCTGTTCGCGATTTGTTTGGATTTCATTTCGTTTTGTGTTAAAATTGCTAACAAAAATGCTGCTAAAAGCGGTGGAGTTTGATGGCGTTAACCATGTCATGACATGCGTGGAGAGTGGTCCCATCATCGTGTGGGACCGCGAGCTTACCTTCTTTTGCCACAACTTGGAAGCGATGCTGACTTTCTCGGAGGTTTTGTCGGCCGCTGATTTCCAGCAGCGCCTTAAGGTGAATATTTGCTTTATTTTTTGGGAGTTCTGTCATAAATTTTCTCAATCTCCGGCAGAACCTGAACCCACGTGTCAGGTTCCCGGACAGCGATGTGCGTATGGCCCTCATGTCCAACAATCCCGTGCAGATTTCGCTGTCGGAGGCCAATTCGGCTGGCGTCCAGGTGGTTTCCCTGAAGTATTCGATGGCCGAAACCCCGGTGCCCCTCAGATGGGAGTGGTATATCGAGCCCCAAAGCACGGGAGCCGTGAGTGTATAATTATTTGGTTAAATTCATTGTAAATTACTCGTATTTTTTGTCTAGTTTTACCGCGACTTATTTGTGAGCGCAGCCACAGCAGGCGAGGAACTGCTCGATATGGTGGGAACCCTCACGGAACAGCTCTGCGCCAAGGACAGGGAGCTTGAGCAGTATCGCCGGGAGGGATGCCAGCTGCGCAGGAGTAGGTTTTAAAGATATATGAATTATCGTCTTGAATATTTTTTTATTTATATTAAATTAACTTTATTAATATTTCTTCTTAGCCACTGTAAGGACCAAGCCCTTTAATTTGGAAGACTTTAACGCAGTGAACAAGGAGAGCATGACATTGGCAGCCTCTTACCGGAAGATCAATGCTTTATATAATGAACACCCCTCCGTCCCTACGAGCCATCGACGCCATCGACGCCATCAACACCCTCAGCTAGCTCTAACGGATCGGAGAGGCCTAGCCCGGCATCAGGCTCAACATCAGGCTCAACATCAGGCTCAACATCAGGCTCATCAGCATCGTCATCGCGCAGCAGGTTTGTTTTAGAATTAAAAGTAAGAGGAATATATATTAAATATCTTCGATACGCCTAGGAAGCGCAAGGCCCAGGAGAGCAATACTAACCACTTGGAGCGCAAGGTCAAGCAGCGGCGCAATAATCCTCAAATGGAATATAAAAATTCCCAGAGCAGCCAGGAGGAGGCGTTGATTGACTGGCTGGTTGAAAACAAGCCACCTAAAGCTGTCAAAGAGGAGACAGTTCTAGAGACAGCCATTAAAAAGGAGACTGAGACTCCACAGGGCTCCGTGGCTAAAGCTCCACAAGCACCGAAAGCTGAGGCTGCTATAAAGACTGAAATAAATTCGGAGGAGCCAGTGGAGAAGCAGCTGAAAGTCAACAATGACAGTGACAATGGCATCCCAGTAGAGAAGCCCCATGAAATGAGCGATGACAGCGACCAAGAGCTCAACGAACTACGTTCAATCCTGGGCCACACCATGGGTCAGACTGTAAGCAAGAAGGAGGAGTAAGTTGTAGCTAGAACTACAAGCAACCCGGAACCTCTTGGTGCTCTAGTTAATAAGCCTTTTTTTTCGCCAAGCACGTGATATGTACAAATGCAATTCCCGCTGATAAAGGGATATACCAACGATGTGTGAATCACAAAAACTACACTAAACAACTACACTAACAAATCTACCTTTAAATGATATTATTAACTAATTGTTTAGAGATGAAAAAACAAAAAGAAAGAAGAAATTAAATCACAGAAACAAAGACAAATTCGCAAAGAAGTGTGTGTTTCAGGAAGTGTTTCAGGAAGTGTGTCTTTGCTTTTGGAAGTTGTCAAAAAAGGCTCTGCCAGTGCCGGGAGTGGCTAATCTATTCGCGTCTGGCTCACTCGTCGAAATCAAATGTGAATTTTCGCTCTGATTTGGCATTTGTTTACTTTTATGACACCCGATCGAGCCATCATCGGGCCGGGCCGGGCCGGGTCGGGCCTTTGGGGCTTTGGCAACATTCAATTTACGCACAGTTGCCGATAAGATAGGCCCAGACCCCGCCACAGGTAATATCAACTGGCCATGGGTCTGATGGCTCATTGCGGTGGCTCGATTCAAGAAATTCGGTCGATAATTGTAACGCCGGTCTAACCACCTGCCACCTTCCCGAAAAAAATAAAAGTATTGCTATTCGAATCGTTTCCAAGAAATGGATGTCGGGATGACTAGAATTTTGGTGGCGCTATCGCTTCTTCTCGGTGTCTTGGCCTCCGGCGAAAGTGAGTCACGTGATGGCGGTTATCAAGCCGATATTACGGAAATACGAATAAGTAATAGACTCGCAACGATAAATAAATGTTTAATTATCGGGTAAAACCAGAAACAACAATCAAGAGAATGAGTTATCTCTTCAAATAAGTTTTTTTTATGTGATGAAGTTTATTTTTTATCTCCTCAAATAAGTTTTTTTATGTGTTGAATTTTTTGTTGTAATAACTGAAGATAAAGGAATAACATGTTGATTACAAGGGAAGAAATCTCTGTAAAATGGTGAAGTTTAAGGTTATGGAAAGAAGTGCCATTAAAAAAAATAAATTTATTGATTTTTAAAATGAATCATCAAGTGGAAATTGGGTTCACGATAATATTAATCACTTCTTTTAAAATTGATAACAAAGGAAAGGATTGAAAGTATATATATTTTTAGTAATAAAGAAATTAACAGTGTACTTTGGATATAACTATATGTACATATCTACTCCCTATTGGATGGCAATTCCTTTATAGCCCCCATTATAAGCCAAGTACTTTTCCAACGAGTCCCGAAAGCAAAACCTTCGATTAGATTGTTTTGTTTTTGGAATAAAAAGAACGGTTATAAAACCATATATCAATTGACATTAAGTATCATCCATAAAGCAAGGGGGATTTTTTGTTTGTACCTTCCTATAGAGCCAAATACTTTCAGCTATCTACTAATACCTTCGACAACCCATCAACCCCCAATACGTTCCTAGAATCGGCGGGATTGAGTCAGATTTTGGTATATAAATATATGTACTTATATATAGATTGCTATATACAAAGAATCAATTTTAGTTGGTTGATTTTACCAACTTGTAGAAGTGTGGTACCTGTATTATGTATTTTGTGTATAATTTACTATATTTAACGTAGATGTTGCTATGTATCCCCACTGCAGTGTATGTAAGAGTACGTTTCGTTTTATATTTTTTACGTGCATGTACACCTAGAATTCCCAACTGATTCTGGCATTGCTGGCATGGAAAGGCGGTTGCCTCCCCCCGAACCTTAGTTGTGGTACTACTTAAGAAGAAGAAGAAGGAGAACTAAAGAAGAAGAATTACCAAAGAAGAAGAATTACCAAAGAAGAAGAATTACCAAAGAAGAAGAATTATGGAAGGAGAAGTTAAGAAGAAGAGGAATTAAAGAAGAATAAGAACTAAAGAAGAAAAACTAAAGAAGATAAAGAATTAAACCAGAAAAAGAAGAACTAAAGATGAAAAAGAATTAAAGAAGAGCTAGGAAAGAATTTAAGAAGAGCAAGGGAAGAAGTAGTCAAAAAAGAAGAAGAATTATAGAAGGAGAGGAATTAAAGAAAAAAAACCTTAAAATAAGATGAACTAAAGAAGAAGAGCTAAGGACGAAGTAGAATTGAAGAAGAATAAGAAGAACTAAAGGGAAAAAAGTCGAACTAAAGAAAAATATTAGCTAAGGAGGAAGAAAAACAAAAAAGTAGAAGAACTAAAAAATAGGATCTAAAAATGAAGAATACTTAAAAAAAATTATGAACTAAATAAGAAAAACTAAAGAAGAATAAGATGAACTAAAGAAAAATAATTACTAAAGAAGAAGAAGATCTAAGTAAGCAGATAAACTAAGGAAGAAGAAGAACTAAAAAAAAAAGACTTACTAAAGGAGAAGAACTAAATTTGGAGAATAACTAAAGAAGGAGAATAACTATAGAAGAAGAGGAGTTAAAAAAAAGCTTTTCTAGTGCAGATTATGTATTTCCTTCTCTTCCATTTTTAACTTCAACGGATCCTTACAGCAAGCCCAACTGAAACGACAAATGCCACCGCCCTATCCGGTAAGATCGATCCCAAGATCGTGGGCGGCCAATCGGTGGATATCTCGACGGTCCCGTACACGGTATCGGTTCGTCTGACCGCCAACGACAGAAAGAGCTACGGATCCGGACATCTGTGCGGCGGCGTGGTGATCTCCCAGCGCCTGGTGGCCACCGCCGCCCACTGCTGTTACAAGTGGGTTCAGCCCCTCCTACTCCCTCCCATGATATACATATGATAAAATATATATCTTTCCAGTTCCGATACCGGCAAATATCGCACGGCTGGCGAGTATTTTCTGGTCATGGGAAGCAGCAACCTGAAGAGTTCCACCTCCAACACCCAGGAGTACTATGTCCAGCAGCTGATCATCCACGCCAACTACAACCACAACACGCTGACCAATGACATTGCGCTGATGTTCATCAATGGCTACATTCCCTGGAACTCGCCCACGGTGAAGGCTCTGCCCCTGAACAGCGGGGTTGTGGCCACCGGAACCAGTTGCGTCATCTCTGGATGGGGTGTGCTCTACAGTGTGAGTAGGGAGGGAGGATAGTTCCTGATTCATTAAGGTTTAATGATATATTCTTTGTTCCATCCTTCAGGGCGGTTATACCAGCAATAGCCTGCAGGCGGCCTCCGTGCCCACCGTGTCCTACACAGCCTGTCGCATCGCCTACGAGGTGGTGCCCATCTCCCAGGTCTGTGCCGGCTACACCCTCGGCGGTGTCGATGCCTGCCAGGGTGACTCCGGCGGACCGCTGAGGTGCGGCAACCAGCTGGCTGGGATCGTGTCCTATGGCAGCGGATGCGCCGTGGCCGGTTATCCGGGCGTGTACACAAATGTGTCCTTCTACCAGGGCTGGATTGTGCAGCAGAACAGCTCGCTCAACTATTCGATCTACAAGAACGGTGCCGGCTTGCCATCCGGTTCCAAGCTCTGGTGGCTGCCACTGCTCCTGGCCTTCGTCCTGGCCACCGGTGGGTCAATGGCGGCGACGCAGTGAAGCGGTTTGGAGGCTCCAGGCGTAGCTTAAGTAGTTTTTTGTAGCAAATAAATGAATTTATTTAACTTTTTTTGAGGAAAATAATTTTAAAAAAGTGTTGCCTACTTTTGGGCTATTTTTTTTAAAGAAGATTTCAAATCTCTCTTTGGAAATTTGTTAAAGAAGATTTTAAATCTATTTTTCGAGATTCTTTAAAGAAGATTTCAAATCTCTCTTTGGAGATTTTTTAAAGAGAAGATTTCAAACCTCCCTTTTTTTTAGATTTTTTAAAGAAGATTTCAATTCTCTCTTTGGAGGTTTTTTAAAGAAGATTTCAAATCTCTTTTTAGAGATATTTAAAGAAAATTTCAAATCTCTCTTTAGAGATTTGTTAAAGAAGATATCAAATCTCTCTTTGGAGATTTTTTAAAGAAGATTTCATATCTCTTTGGAGATTTTTTAAAGAAGATTTCAAATCTCTCCTTTTTTAAGATTTTTTAAAGAAGATTTCAAATCTATCTTTGGAGATTTGTTAAAGAAGATTTCAAATCTATTTTTCAAGATTTTAAATCTCTCTTTGGAGATTTTTTAAGGAAGATTTCAAATCTCTCTTTGGAGGTTTTTTAAAGAAGATTTCAAATCTCTCTTTTTTTTTAGATTTTTTAAAGAAGATTTCAAATTTCTCTTTGGAGATTTGTTAAAGAAGATTTCAAATCTCTCCTTGGACATTTCTGTATATTTAAGTTTAAAAAAAAGCTAATCCCTTCGTTTATAAAGCATCGCCTAGACATCGATCCATCTGCCATCAGACATAGGAAATTTTCACCTAAATTTCTCATCGAAGCCCAAGCCCAAGCCCAAGTTTCTGGATTCTGGCGATGGAGTTGGACCACCACCAGTGGCCGCTGATGCTGCTGTCTCTGACCTTGGCGGCCTATGGCCAGCGTGAGTCCCCACAATCGTTACCCGAACCCGAACCGGCTCCAGAGCCAGTAAGCACCACCCCGCTCTCCGACGCAAACTCCTCCTCCGCGCCGTTTGTGAGACTGCCCAAGGTGGTCGGCGGCTATAGGGTGACCATCGACCAGGTGCCCTTCCAGGTGTCCGTGCGCAAGCGCTCCATCCACGAGCACCACTTCGGATTGGGTCATGTCTGCGGCGGAGCGGTCATCTCCCAGCGGATGGTCTGCTCCGCTGCCCATTGCTATGCCGAGTGGGTGATGGTAGTTCTTAGATATTTTTTCTTCTATTCCTATTTTAAAACCGATATATTCTGGCCAATTAAGTCCTATACCCCCCCATATAATCAATTGTTTAAGCTAGACCCTTTAATGGCTTGCTTTGGCGACCGTGAAATGTATGAAAATCAATTTGCTGGCATCTTAAGTAGTCTTTAAAAAATATTTATTTAATATTTATTAAAAAGATAAGGAAAAATTAAATGAATTAATTATTAACCATAAATTAAAAAGAAAAAGAAGTACTAGATCCTTGAATGAAGTCTAAAAAACTTGCTTTGGCGACCGTGAAATGTATGAAAATCATTTTAAAAGCATTTATTTATAAATATTTAGTAAAAAGACGTTTAATACTTTGAATTTAACTCTTAAGACTATCAAAGAAATCTTAATCAATTTATTATTAACTATTAATTATAAAAAAAAAATTAACAAAAAAAGTACTAGATCCTTAAAGTCAAAAAGGCTTGCTTTGGCGACCGTGAAATATATGGAAAAATTGTATAAGCCTCGAATTTAAAGTAATCTTCAAGGGCCCTTTTAAAATATTTAACTTAAATCTTATAACTATAAAATGATTTATTATCAATGATTTATTAACTATAAATACTTAAAAAAAAACATAAACCAGATTTGATCTTTGAATAAAGTAAAAACTTGCTTTGGCGACCGTGAAATTAATTTATTTCATCAATTATTTAAGCTTAAAGTAATTGTTAGACTCTTTTTTTATTAATATTATAAAACAATAATTAATAAATTTTCTTATTAATTATAACCTATAAAAAAAGGCCCAATATATCGGTTATTCCCTGCCGTAACCTGTAAGTTATATTAATTATATTCCTCCGTAGTAATAGCACGGCACGGCTCCACTATCGCAGTCCCGAGCTATACGTGGTGGTGGCCGGCATCAGTGCCATCGACCAGATGGACCGCTTCACCCAGGAGTACCTCGTCCAGCAGATCATTGGCCATGAGAAGTACAATGCCAGCACGCTGGCGAACGACATTGCTCTGCTCTTCCTCAACGGCTTCATACCGTGGGAGGCGTCGCAAACGGTGAGAGCGGTGCCGCTGGCCACCCAAGCGCCCGTCGAGGGCACCTCCTGCCTCATCCATGGCTGGGGCAGGGCCAGGAAGGTGAGTTGGGACAGTAAACTCTTTAATTTATAAAAAAATAACTTGATATTTATCCCTTAGCGCGACAAATCCATATCCCTGCAGCAGGCTCCGGTCCCCATACTGAAAACGGAGCTGTGCCGCCTCATCTACAAGCAGCCCGACTCCCAGATGTGCGCCGGCTTCCTCCAGGGCGGCATCGATGCCTGCCAGGGGGACTCCGGCGGTCCACTGGTCTGCGACGGCCACCTGGCTGGCATTATCTCGTGGGGCGTGGGCTGCGCCGATCCCGGCTTCCCGGGCGTCTACACGAATGTCTCGAAGTTCGTGGATTGGATACGGGCTGCAAACTCCTCGCTGGACTACTCCGAGTACCGTCAAATGAAGCTCAGCAGTGGTGGCTACTCCAACTCCATCGAGTTCCTGGTTGGAGGACTGGCCCATGGCCTTCTGGCTGCTATCATCATCATCGTCGTCGGCCTTCTGTGACACAATAAATCGCTTGCTTTGTCTGTTGTTCCAACTACTGATTTATCTAATCGTGGCGAGAAGCCACCTGAGCCCGGGAGCTGGCCATCCGATCGCCAGCCACTTGAAGATAGACGACGACGACGAGGGTGATCGATGACACCGATGACATCAGAGTGGTGTTTAATGGGCAATTGGCAGTTGGGAATGGGGTATACTTTATGCATAGGAAAAGTGTAACAAAAGTATTGAGTATTTAAGAAAAAATAAGTTAAAATTTGCCCCAAAAATTCATAATTTCTTCTTCTTTTAAGGATTGACAGCATGGCGAAAAAAAGAGTTGGGAATTATAAGCAAAACTCAGTTATTTCCTTGGTTTGAGGATTAAAAGCGGGTCTCAATTACTTTTGGGAAATAATTTCATAATTTCTTCTTCAAGTTTTAAGGCTTGACAGCTCGACGAAAAAAGAGTTGGGAATTATAAGCGTAATTTAGGTATATTCTTATATATATATTAAAAGCAGGTCTTAATTCCTTTTGGGAAATAAAGAAAACATATCTTAGGTTTTCATTTAAGTAAATTATATTTTAAATTTAATTTTGTTTGTCTATTATTATTATTTTAAAATAAATGCAATTATTATTTTTTTATTAATGTCTAAAATTATCTTGTTTTCTTCGAGTGTGGGCCCTTCTCTTTTTGTATCCTACCTCATGACAATCCCTGTTCTTTTTACTACTTTCAGTTTATTAATTTAATGATCATTGTAATTATCTCATAAATACTAACAAAGAAACAAAGAACACTGACCTTATTATTTATGGCTTCGTAAATAAACACTTAAAGTTATAAACAATTTAAGCTATCTACCCGAAATAATAAAAACAAATAACAATGATATAAATATTCGAAATTGACCCAGATTTCGCTTGTGAATGAGTAACTCTTGGTCGGGGCCAATCGCTTTGTTTTCGATATCTCTCGCCTATTAATTTTTTGATTTTGTATAAACTGTTTACTTGCCTTATTAGCTGAAGTTTTTATCAATTTAATTTGGCCAAGAAACGCGAGTATAATTAATTTGAAACCGAACAATGGTCAGCAATCGAATAAATTCGCGTTCAACGTGTTTTCTGGGAAATTCTACGATAGGCTGATATGGTTGTTTAATCTTATTTATTTAGTATTGGAATTTTGATTTGATTTTGATGTTAGTGAGTAATACTAACTGAAATAAGTAAATAATTTATATTTTGTATTATATATCTAACGGTCGCCAAAGCAAAGCCATTTTTCTTATATTTCACGGTCGCCAAAGCAAGTCTTTTAGACGTTATTTAAGGATCTAGTACTTTTTTTATAGTTAATAATATTTTATAGTTAATAATTAATTTATTAAAATTTCCTTTATAATTTTAAGGGTTAAATTTAAAGTTTTGTTCATTTATTAACTTAATATATATAATTAAATGCTTTTAAAATGATTTTCCTATATTTCACGGTCGCCAAAGAAAGTCTTTGAGACTTCAATCAAGGATCTACTTGTAAGTCCGGGAAACCCAAATTGTAGATTTTAAAGAAACGCATTTTTCTTATGCGAAATTCCCGAGTTATGTAGTTTCCCTTGTTTTTTTTCGAGAGCGTCATAAATCGGTGTGTTAAACCCAGAGATTGCGGGCCAGGGAAAATCCATGGGAGTCGCCTTAAGTGGCGGCGAAGGCTGAAAGCCCGAAGGGTTTCGTGTCTTGTACATTCGATGTACGATTGGACGATGTACGATGATGATGGTGGTGATGGTGATGATGAGTGTTTTTGATTAGATTAGGATGCCCAGCCCGCTGTCAGATTTATTTGGCGGCGGCGATATGGCTTCGACGTCGCCTCGGCCTCCTGCACCAGTTGGCATTGCCACGTCGGGGACACAGCACAACGGAAGCTAAGCCACCATGATGGGATCGGGACTAATGCTAGCGGGATCGCTCCTGCTCCTGGCTGCGGCACTGAGTGGTAAGCTACTCTATTTTCCCAATTTCCTGGAATTTTTCTGGAATTCTCGTCATCTCCTCCAGGTGCCACGCGACCCACTCCTCTGGGCGCCAGATCCATTAAGCCCCGCTTCGATGTGGATCCTGGGCGGATTATCAATGGAACTGAGGCCACTCTGGGCGCCACCAGGCATCAGGTGGGCATAAGGAAGGCCCTGAATGATGGCTATTTCTTTGGAACGGGTCACCTGTGCGGGGGATCGCTCATCCGGCCGGGCTGGGTGCTGACCGCCGCCCATTGTTTTGTGGAGTAAGTGGAATGCCTTTTATTTTTCAGATTTTTCATAAATTAAATATAGTTTTTTTCCCTTTCATTTATTTATCCGATAAAGAGATTACCATTGATTTTTTTTATTATTTAATTATCTATTTTTCGAGCTCTCAAAGCTTAATATTGATTTCGAATTTATTTATTTATTTTACGAGCTCTCGAAACTAATTAATAATTATGAATACCTTATCGCTGAGCAAATATCGGTGTAATTTATATAATTAGCATTCACAAGTGCCGCTTCACGTGGCTATTAACTTATTTATGGCTATTTAACTTTTATCAATACCTATTATCAATTGTTAATATTTGTCAGGCGGGAAAAACACACCCACAGAGAGATAATTGTTTATGAAATTCGTATTGAAAATAAAGCGTGACAGTAATTTTCTATGCTCAGCCTCTGCCGGCTCACGCATAATGCTTGAATCTTCTATCTCGCTTGCAAAGTAAAGTAAGAAAGCTTGGTAAAGGATCTTTAATATTAATATCTTAAATAGTTTTATTATATTATATTAATTATATTAATTATACTAATTATATTAATTATATTAATTATATTAATTATATTAATTATATTAATTATATTAATTATATTAATTATATTAATTATATTAATTAT
The DNA here is from genome assembly GCA_014170255.2 of Drosophila triauraria. NCBI lineage: Eukaryota > Metazoa > Arthropoda > Insecta > Diptera > Drosophilidae > Drosophila > Drosophila triauraria. The sequence goes on along the minus strand of CM024333.1, from coordinate 728,233 downwards.
AATAACTATAGTAATTATATTAATTATATTAATTATATTAATTGTATTAAATATATTAATTACATTAATTATATTAATTATCCCCTTTTCCCTTCCAGCCAGATTATCTACGACGGCACATTCCTGCCCAAGGAGGACTTCATCGTGGTGATGGGCAACCTGGATCGCTTCGACAAGACCAACACGCTGACCTTTGAGCTCAAGCAGCGGATCATGCAACTGGACAAGTTCGTACTGTCCACCTACGACAAGGACATTGCCCTCTTAGAGCTGAACGATACGGTGCCCGCGGGTCATCCCACAATCCGACCCATTGCCCTCAATCGTTACCCGGTGGCCGAGGGCGTCGTCTGCCAGGTGACCGGCTGGGGCACCACGGAGGCTGGCTATATCTCGGATCTCCTGATGACCGTCGATCTGCCCATCATCAGCGAGGATCATTGCATCAACGACAGCGATCTGGGTCACCTCATCCTGCCCGGCATGATGTGTGCCGGCTACCTGGAGCAGGGCGAGAAGGATGCCTGCTCGGGCGACTCCGGCGGACCGATGGTCTGCCAGAGCGAGCTGGCCGGCGTCGTCTCGTGGGGCATCCAGTGCGCGCTGCCCAGGCTGCCGGGCGTCTACACAGAGGTGGCCTACTACTACGATTGGATCGTGCAGCAGATGGGCGAGGATCCGAATGGTGGTGAGGGAAGTGGCGAGGGAAGTGGCGAGGGAAGCGGTGAGGGAAGTGGCGAGGGAAGTGGTGAAGACGGAAGTGGCAGTGGCAATGGTGGCCTCGATGACGGAGACGGTGGTGGTGGTGCCATGACCGCCATTGCCAGCACTTTGAGCCTGCTCCTGCCCGGCCTTCTGGCCCTCAGAGTTATGCTAAGTCATTGACTTCAATCTTAGAGTTACTTCCATAAAAAACTGTGCTAACTATTTTTTTTTTATTATTGTTTAATATCAATGAATATAGTTAAATATATACATATATAAATATAATATAAATATTGTTGATTTTATATTATTTATTATTGTTATACGGCGCCCAGAAATGGCAGCTGTTAGACGCTGAACTCTCAGCCTTACTTTATTATAACAGTTATGGCATCTCTCTGGCTCTCTCTCTCTCTCTCTCTCTTTTGGATCTCTCTGGCCTAAAACTGTTATATTAACTTTAAACGCAGAAAAAGTAGTTATTTACCCAGTGTTTCTGTTCGCTTGGTATTTTGTTCGTATCTATATGAGAAAATATACCCTCTGCAGGGGTATAAAAATACCGATAAACATAGACCCAAGGTCCCTAGAATTTTTGGTCTATTTAAAGTCTTCTTGAGGTCATCTCTTAGCCAAAATGCGAGTGATTGCCAAATGTCATACATTTCCCGATTCGCCATTAAAATCTTATTTCATTTATAGTAAAATACTTAAAAAAATCGAAAAAAAAAATTTGGACAATTTTTTCAATTTTTATAAGGGGATACATCATTAAAATTGTCAAAAATTTGGCAAAATTTAATTTTCTTTTAATTTTCAAATTTAATAGGCAGATTTTATAACCTTAAAAAAAACTAGCATAGAACAGCTTTCCGAATTGAAATTAAGGCTATTTTAGCTGAGTTATGAATATTTTTATCTTAGATTTTTCGAAAAAAATATCATATTTTTCAAAATATATTTTTAATCCAAATATGAGGTCTTCTTAAGAGCCTCCTATAGCCAAAAAGGGAATGATAGTCAAAAGCCGTGTATTTTTCGATTCTTCATTAAAATTTTAAACATTTAAAACCAAAATAGTGAAAAAAATTGGAAAAAAAAAATTGGCAAATTTTTCAAAATTTCATAAGGGGTTACATCAGTAAAATTCTCGAAAATTGATAAAAAATTAATTTTTTAAAATTACTAAACGCAGTATGCAGATTTATTTATTTACGAAAAACTAGCCTAGAACTGCTTTCCGAGTTGAAATTAAGGCTATTTTGGCTGAGTTATGAAAAAAACTTGGTTGAAAGGACTTAAGTTACCCTTTAAGCTCTTGTTTTAGAATATTCATATGTATTGAATTTAAAAAGCAATATATTTACTTTTCATGACCAAAAGCTCATTAGAATGGGTTCCTAACGTGGCTTATGGCTCTCCCAAAACCATGGCCTACTTCTGGGCAGTCGATAAAAACTATCCCCCTCTCCATATATAATCAGCGGAAACTGGCCAAACTAATCCCTGATCGAGCGCTATCAGCTATCAGCCTTAGTTAGTTGAGTTAACTAAAAATAGTTTACGGCGCAGAAAACAAACCTGATTTCACTAGTCCGATGAATGGAGCTGGCCACCCGATAGGCGTAATCTTTATGGCCACCAGACGGGACGGCTTTTTCCAGAACGGTGTCCGTGACTGCAAAAGCAAGCCATCGATCCATCGATCCATCGTTCCATCGGACCATCGATCGCCTGGATTAAAGACAAGGTCAACGAGTCCAGGCTGCATCCACTCCAGCGATACCATCGATTGTCTGTCTGTCCGATTCGATTGTGATTTCGATTCCAATCGAAGGTCCCCGAGTGCGTTACAAAATCCCCTATTAATCCCCAAACTTTGGGGGCGACATGCACAAAGTAACGCAATCTCGAGCCCCTTCCTGCGATCGATCCTTATCGGCCACACACTCGGCCGATGTAATCTCCTGCTTTCCGTTTTAGTTTCGACCAAGTGGCCTATTCATAGTTTTCAAGAAGGAAAGGCGTAATTTCCGCTACACTCGAGTTAATTTGTAGTTTTTAGGAATTTAAGTATTTGGAAATTATTTATATTATTTTTAGTAAATTTTGATATTTATTTAGAAAGCGTTATTACCGCTACACTCGAGTTCATTTGTGGGAATTTAAGTATTTGGAAATTATTTATAATTGTTTCAGTAAATTGTGATACTTATTTGTAACGCAATTTTTTCGCTACAATCTGGTAAATTTGTATTTCTTTAGAATTTAAGTGCTTGGAAAATATTTGTATTATTTTCAGTAAATTATGATATTTATTTATGCTTTTTTGCGAAGCATTAAATACAAGTTTTATTACAACATTAATTTATTAAGGAATAAAATCAAATCCATTGAAATGATGTCCATAAGTATATAATAAAGTATTCTAAAGTCTTAATTTAATATTAAATTGGCTGATTTCACATTTTGTAGCATACTTTTGGGCCACACTTAAAGTGATTTTAAATCCTCAGCAATTTCTGTGGCATGCCTGATTTTTAAAATATTCTAAAAAGGTTTTTATTAAGAAAATTCCAGGCAAAGTAAACATTTTCACTGCATACTTTTAAGCGAACTTGTAAGAGATTTCAAAATTCTAATAAATACATTTTTAAACGTTTAAAAATTATACAATGTCGCTTTAAAGTAAACAAAAATTTTTATAAACAACCATTTTTTCTTATATTTTTTGTAACATTTTTTTATTCTATTGATTTATTTTTTTCCGTTTTTTTTTTTTAATGCTTCATACTTTCAACTAAAGTCTGAAATTATTCTCTGTGTATTGCCCTCATAAAGGTTGCTATCTTAAGAATATACATACACATGTTTGGCACTCTACAAGGTACCCCGAAAATAGTTTTCCCAGAACATAAATTGTTAACCATAATAAGTATTAGCCAAGCTTTATCAGAGATCTCTAATCTCAAATCATAGTTTACTGCCAGCTCCGAATGTTTGGTTTTTAAAGGATTAAGATTACCAGAAGGCTCCTCTTCCTTAAAGCCCGACTTCTCCTTTGCAACATAAACAAATTCCGCGAAATAAAAATATGAAAACAAAAACAAAAAACAACAATCAAGAAGGAGCTGCCTGCCCACCTTATCGCTGGCTCGCGTGTGTGTTTGTTTTGTTTATTATTCGATTCGAATTGGATCGGGGCTCTATAGGCGTATGGGTGATTGCTTTATCGCCGCCGACGTCGTCGGAATCAAAACTCACGAAACCAAAACAAAATTATGGAATTATCTAAGAACGCTTTTGCGAATTTGCGTTTGCGTTTGCGTTCGATTTAGGAAAGAAGCTCGGCTGCCGTTCCTTCAACGTTCATTCAACGCTCGACAGGTGAACCGAACAGCACAAGCTTTCCCGCTTCAAATTCTGGGATCACAGCGATCTTTGAGATCATCACCTGTGCTCTATATATAATATATATTTTGTATATATATTTTGTATAATTTTTTATAATTTTTTTATTGTGCCTTTGTGTGTTGGAAAAGTGAAGCATAACCTTCAGAATGCAGCTCAACGAACACTGGCGAAAGATTGTAAAGACAATGATCTTTGCCTTCCTCTGCACTGAAATGCAAACCAGTAAGTTTTTTAGATTAAGAAATTATTAAATTAATAACTAAGGAAAAATATTTAAATAAACGTAGAACCCTTTCCATGGGAAAAATATTTAAAATGATTTTATAACCATTAAGGTATCACTTTTTTCAAGGGAAGTCTTTATAATAATAATTCTCATTACAAAATTAGGAATAAATGGAATAAAAAGATCTTGAAATGAGAATGATTATTAAAAAGACTTCCCTTGCCTTTATAAGTATAAAAACTATCCTAAATATTGTTCCTTTAATGAGTGAGGTGTACCTTTATAGGTAAAAAACCTATCTAAAATATTTTTCCTCTTTATAAGTCTAAGAATTTCCGGTTCTCTTCAACTCATATATAAATACTTAGTTATCGGTGAAAGTTAGCCCTTGACTAAGTTCTCAGATATGGCATTACGTCTGCTTTACACTTGATTCGGTCAAGGTTTTCCCTGAATACTTGAAGAGTTATTACACCTTTAAAAAAAAGAGAGATAAAGCAATAAGCTCTCAAAGAAATTACATATTTTGAAGTCACGTAAGCTTATAAGATACGAGCTATTATTTAAACATTTTATTTAATTGCCTGCGTTTATATACTTAAGTTTTTTATGGCAAAACTTGTTTGACATTTTGTGGCAAACATTTGCAAACATTGTTGTGTTTCAGCTGATTATGGGAATTCTAGCTATTTATAATTTATAATCATCCCAAAATAAGCTTTAGTATGCCTTAATTAAGGGAATAATAATAAAAAACAATGAATAAATGGTAACTTTAGAGATAATAAATATTACTTTGTAAAAATGGGGAACTGAGTAAATATTTAACTTCAAACTTTTATATATATTTTGTTTGCTTAGTCCCTCTTGGCATATACCTTTCGCTGACACTGTTGCTATCTTGGGCCTATAAATCCCACGATTATCCAAATCGCATTCCGCCTTTAAGTGCGTCACAAAATTGATCAATTGGGGCGATCAGCGGGTATCATCGCGTGATACCCAAAGCCGGTAAACCATTGAAGCTTCCGGCATGTTTTAGTTTTAGTTGCGGATTTGGATTCGGTTTGGGTTGGCTTGTGTTTGGGTTCTATAGATACCACCAGGTGACGACTGACGACTATCATATCTGCGATCACGCCCGGGAACAGTTGGCCAGTTCGTGGCGGTGGCCTGATCGCTCTGGTTTTCTCCCCGCGGGTCTACTCCGAATGGAAATCCGGGGCTTGTGCACCAGCTGAACGGCTGATATCGCGGGGCGATCGGGCGCTGACCAGGCCTGCTGATAAGGCTGATAAGGCAACTGCATTGGGAGACTGTTTCCAGGGGGAATCCGATCGGATCTCGATTGTGGCTTATCGGTCTTCCTGCTTAACCTTCACCTCGCTGGAGCTCCGATAGGGATGTACCTGGGCGTGGGTGATAATATATAAAAATATCGATAAATAAATGTATCGCTTTCGATATCATATCGTTAATAGATATCGAAATTTAAATAATTGAAAATATATTTAAGTTCTTTTTAACCATTAAAGGTTAAAGGTATAAGTTTTAACTGAAGTTCAAGGCAATATTTCGCTTTATATACAAATATCGATAAGTTAATATATCGTTTTCGATAAAATATCGCTTATAAATATCGAAATTTAAATTATTGAAAATATATTTAAGTTTTTTTTTAGCATTAAAGGTTAAACGTTGAAGTTAAAACTGAAACAACTGGGAGTATTCGATAATATATACAAATATCGATCAGAAAATATATAGTTTTCGATAACATATCGCTAATCGTTAGGTTTTTTGATTATTAGAGGTTAAAGGTAGAAGTTTAAACTAAAGTTCATGCCAATATATTTTAATAATATCATAAACAAGGCTTGATATACTTATAAAAACATATTTTTTGAATATATTAAAATTATATGTAAATTTAAATTAAATGTAAATAATATAAATTCTTTATTTTCTACCTTTCCCCAGCCTATACACATCGCGACTTGACGGCCAAGCGTCTGGGCCTGGCCGAAATGGAGGCCATTGCAGCAGCCACGGGCGAGGATCGAGGCCAGGCCAAGATGAGGGCCCCGCATCATGCATCCATCCGGCTGCTGGCCCCGGAACGGGATTACTTTGGCAAGGGACACATCTGTTCGGGCGCACTGGTGGCGCCCTCTGTCGTGCTAACCGTCAGCAGTTGCATCTTCAGGTTAGTTGTAATTCTCAAGTGGGAAGTTGGGGATAAAGAAAATAAATAAGAAGGTGGTTTAAATAAGGTTTTAAATTAAATTATTATTAGAAATAAATATTTTAATTATTATTTTTAATAAACATAAATAATTAATAATATTTTTTTCCATTAATTTATAGCCACGTCAAGAAAAGCTACTACCATCCCTCGGAACTCCGCGTGATGTTGGGCAACCCCCAGAGATTTGCTCCCCACGACCAGGGCTTGGCCTTCGGCGTGACCCACATCCATCAGCCACCCAAGGATCTGGCCCTGGCCATTCTCATGCTGGAGAAGGACGTGCCTGTGGACCATCCTCTGGTCCAGCCGGTGTCGCTGCCCTCACCCGGCGTGACCTCCGTCTTGGACGCAGAGTCGAGCAATCTCCTGCAGATCAGCACCTGGGGCTACGATGCCCAGATCCGGGAGCTGCACGACCTGGTCACCTTGAATGCCACTCACACGGCGTGCCACTCACACCACCAGGGGACAGGCCAGTCGCCGAGGATCTGTGTCCAGGCGGAGGCCAGCAGCTTGCTGCCCGGCGGCCAGCATCTGTACATGGATGCGGGCGCCACGCTGACTGAGCAGGATCGCCTGCTGGGCCTGAGAAGCATCGATGGCGGCTTCGAGGATGTGGCTAGCCATGTGGAGTGGATACAGACCCAGATCGGAGACGGGGGAAATCAGAACAGTTCCTTTTTTGGCATTCTGGGCTTCCTGGTCTTCACCGGCTACGTGCTGACGGTGAGCAGGAAGAGCTTCGCCACGTAGAGGAGGGGACTTGAGGGGTTTTGGGGGGATATTAGCCAAGTAAGAGCCAGCCAAGGAATGTGATAATCTCGTTACGATGTCGTGAGAAGGATCCTGCCAAGGAAATCTGGTCACAGATTCTTAAAGTTACTTTTAAAGTTGAATTTGATCCAAAAAACAGTATGGGGTGTAGCCTAGAGGTCTGGGTGCCGGATTTTCACTGTTTTTGACAAAATATCCAAGAAACAAAAATCTTTTGTCCTTTGGTTGATCAACAATTCATTTGTTATAACATTTAACATTAGTTAACATAGTAAATACATTAATAATAATATAAAAGGAGGAGGAACTGATCACTTAACCCAGCAGAGCCTTCACCAGGCTGCACTCCTTTCCGCAGAGCAGCAGCAGCGGCGTCTCTCCCATCTCCAATCTCTGACCTGCCTTGATCAGGGGAAAGGCCCACTGGTCCTGCTTCTTGTAGCCAAAGCTCCTTTGCTGCCAGCCCTCCACCTGGCCGTACTTGAAGAGGTAGAAGTGCTCCGCCTCTGGCTGCGTGACCACCAGAAGATACTGCTCCTCGCCCACTCGGAAGGGCGTCAGCTGCTGGATGCGCTTCTCGAAACTTAGTTGCTGGCGGGGTTCTAGGGGAGCTGAATCCCCTGAACTTCTTCCGAAGATGGCTATGTGCCGGCAGCCCGAACAGCTGACCATTAACTGATCCTCCTGCCACTCAGCCAGGTCATAAGAACCCTGTATGAGCTGCAGCAGCTTAAAACGCTGATCCACAGGATCCTTCGCATGGACGGCCAACATGGGACGATGGCTGTCCAGGCCACTCGTGAGCAGGAGGTCCTCGCCTCCCATCTTGATGAGCTTCATGAGGCGACCATCGGCTGGGGTCACCGATTGCCAGTCCGTGAGACTGCAGTTGGTCCTGTTGACGAGCAGGACTCGCACTTCCTCCTCGGTGCCTAGGAGGAGGAGAACCACTTGTCCTTCGTCTAGGAGTTGCATGGCCTCCACGGGCTGGCGCATGCCCAGGGTGTGGGATTCGTTGCGGCAACTGATGCTGATCCGGCTGCGCAATCTCCTGGCCGGACTTTGGCAGTGGTTCTGTACCTTCACCCGGATGTCGCCAGAGCTGAGCGTGGACAGCTGCTGGCTGGGGGCACTGACATTGGCCAGGAGCACGCGTCGCTCGGAGAGGAGGAGCTTGGCCTTAAGCTCGCGACGCTGGCAGGGAGCCGTTTGACCCAGGGGCAGGCTCACCTGGTAACCCTTGAGCGGTGGCTTCACCCATTTGGCTTCCAGGATCTCCGAGTCATGATCCAGGTAGAGCAGCCTGCGATGGGGGGAGCTCTGGTTGTGGCTTTCTATGAGGAGGGCTTTCAACTCCTCCAGCGGATGACTCCCTTCGCCTTCCATTGTCCTGGGAATGGGAGCCTGTCCCGCCAGCACGAGACCGCCGGGAAAGAGTGCCTTGTCCAGCACCAGGCTATCAATGTTGTAGTCCCTGTCCCGGAAGATGCTGCCCTTGTAGCTCTCGCTCAGATCGCGGCCATTGAGGTTCATCACGTGACCCGGTCCCGTGAACTCCACGCCGCCGTGGAAGGTCTTGGCGCCCGCAAGGCTCTGCACCTGGCGGCTGTTCTTCAGGACCAGGTTATCCAGGGGTATCCCGTTGATGGTCCGAAGGAGGGCTTGGCCCAGCTGCAGTTGCTCGAAGCTCAGGGAGCCAAACACCTCGAGGGCGCCGCCCTTGAGGGGCACGCGGTGCAGGAGGAAGTACTCCAGACTCATCTCGTTCACGGAGCCTAGGCTAAGTGCCTGCTCGACGTTCAGTTGCCGGAACCTCACCCTGGGCCAGGGTTGACCCTTGCCCTGCTGAAAGATGTCCTCGAGAGGAGCTCCATTTACCTCTGGCTTCGTCAGCTGGAGTTTCCCAATGGTGGGCGCCTGCAGGAAGTGAAGATCGGCGGCTATGGCTTCGCCACTGGACAGGCGGTAGAGGGAGGCATTCAGTCGCTCGATATCGATGCCATTCAGCTGCCCAAAGTAAGCATCCTTCGACAGGTACACTGTTCCAGCTGTCACGGGTAGGAGGAGCTTATGGTTGGCCGACACCACCTGGCTTTCGTTGGTGCTTGTCCAACGGAGAAGCGCATCCTCGGCCACGTCTGTGAGGTTGAGGTTCGAGGGCAGGGATTGCTTGCTTTGTAGCTTCTTCAGGTGAGGTGTTCGCAGGAGCACATGGCCAGTGATGCTCTGGTTGCCATCCCTCCTCACGGCATGCTGGCGCAGGTAGTCCAGCTGGGACTGTGCCTGGGACTGATCCTCCGGGGCATCCCACAGGGCATCGCCGGTGACTAACAAGTTCCGCCAGGGAAGCTGCTTCACGAGCTCAACCCGCTGCTCAAGGTTCTCCAAACCAAATCCTTCCTTGGGACACTTCAGGCTCCCATTCACGGCCAGCTGCTTCAGGTAGAGATCTCCCTGTAGCTGCACATCCTTGCGAGTGTCTATAAACTCCGCCTTGGCCACTCCATTCACCAGGGGCACATCCACATTCGAGGCCACCATCCGGCCAAAGCTGTAGGCTCCACCTATCTCCTGGGGCGTCATCCGGAGCAGGGTGTTGTCCAGCAGGGAGCTCAGATCCAGGTTATTAATGTGCGGCGTGTGCAGGGCATCGCTCAGCTGGACGCCCGCCAAGAAGGACTTCCTGCCACCCACCTCCGCATTGGCATCGGGCCTGACCAGCCGCCCGATATACTCGTCCCACTGGAGGCCATTGATGCTCCGGAGCTGGAGGGGCTTCTCGAAGCGTACATTGCCCTCGACGAGGAGTTGCTTGCGCAGGAGGAGTAGCTCGCCCTCATCACCCGCGGAGATCTTCGCGAGCAGCTCGTCGAAGGGCAGGCCGTTGAGGCGACGAAAGTGCAGCATCTTCAGGTGCGGCGTGTCCGTCAGTTCCAAGCGCTGCAGGCTGAGATCGTGGCCCAGGAGTTGGTCGATGGATAAGCCATTTAGGCGACTCACATTCAGGTGTTGTTGGACACGCAGCTCATCCGCCACCACCAGGCGGGCAAAGCTCTTGACTCCTTTGAAATTCTGGACGGGATTCGCTTTGAGGACTAGCTCACTCAGTGGTATTCCATTTATTTCCCGGCTCTGGAGGGTTTGGGTGGTGAGGGGAGCCTGGAAGCGCTTGTGTCCTGTTATATTCGTCTCCTGGCCGTGACGCACTGCCTCGCGGGAGAGTTCCGCCAGCCGGGAGCTGTAGTCTCGGCAGAGTACATCGCCCTGGACACTGGCATTCATGAAGATGATGTGTAGAGTTCGGTTGGAGCTTGGATTGTTAGCCTGACCCCCGCTGAGCAGGTGATCTCGCAGAGGATGTCCTCCCAGGAAGCTGGTGTTTATTGAAGGCGTGCTGACCCTGGCATAGCCAAAGGTCAAGTTGGAGATGTCCTAAGGGAAGGAAGAAAGGGTATTTCTTAGTGAAACTTCTCCAACTCAGCAGGTAGACCCACCTGTGACGTTCGGTTCATCAAGTACCGGGAGTGAAGGTCGCTCCGGGCCAGCGACTGATTGCCCAGCATTACCAGGGAGCTCGGCGTGTCCCTTTGCACACTCCTGACCGTCAGGGAGCCCCGTATGGTGATCCTGCCCGTGTAGTACTGCTGCAGGCGCTGCTCCTCCTCCGAATCCAGCTGCCTCTTCGTGCGATTGGCCACCTGCAGGTCCCCAGAGACACTCATCTGATTGATGCGAACGGGAGCTGTAACAGGGCAGATATTGCATTAAATCCATCAAAAGAGAAGTAGTAGGGCTTACTTTTCACCCAGGTGTCATTCCCTCCTCCGCTAAACACGATGTCCTGGGCAAAGTCCAGCCCATTCACACTCTGGGCCTCGAGGCGCGGCGCAAAGAAGGCGGACATGAAGATGTTGGAGCTGACCACCTGGGCGCGTCGCAGGTTGAACAGCTGGTCCACCACCAGGCCATTGAGCAGGGTGGTCTGCAGAGCGCCCACCCTCGTCCTCGACTGCAGGACAAGGCGTCCCTCGAGTCGGGTGTCGCGGCTGCGCAGGAAGAGCGAGTCGAGGAAGTCCGTCCAAGGCAAGCCATTAATAAGCTCCACTTGGAGGCGATGCACCACACACTCGCTGCCTGAGGGAAGCTCCTCCTCCTTCTCCTTCTCTGGCTGAGGTGTCTGAGAGTCATTCGAGTTCTGGTAATCCCGCGGGGTCATCAGGTGCTCCGTGTGCAGCTTCTTGGTCAGCAAGCGACCGTCTCTGAGGGTCAGGAGAGGAGTGGCACTTGAAGATGTGTCCAGGATGTGTCCTAAAATGGATTGGAAAATTGATAAGGATCAAAAGGAGGAAGTTCTGATGATTATAGATACTTTACCTGGCATTAGAACTCCTCCGTAGATGAGATTTCCCACCCGAAGGCGCTTCACTTTGAGGGTTTCCACAGCTTCATGGTCGTTTTCGGCCCCAAAGGAGCGAGTGATTCTCCTGGGCAGCTCTTTGGCCTGCTCAGATCTTCCGAATCTCTGGCGCAGCTCCTCCAGACGCTGCTTCAGCTGCAAGGGAGTGCGCAGGTGTTCGCCCTCCAGCTGGAGGCGTTCAATTGTTCCACCTTCGCGGAGATGTAGGTTCTCCTTGAGTTGAAGACCAGATTTATGTTGAAGGACATGGACCAGGTTGCGTAGGGCCTCCAGGGAGGATCGACGGCGCAGGAGCAGGCCACGCAGGCCATTGATGGACTCCTCGAACTCATGGCGATGCAGCTGGACCACAGTGAGATCTGGCAAAGGAGGAAGAAGGTTTAAGAAGAGGATCTTTCAAAGATTCCCACCATATCTCACCTTCATCCTGTGTAGCCCCCACTTGATTGGTGGTCTCCTCCAACTCCAGGCTACCCAGCTGGACAGTTCGGAGCACGGCACTCCCGCTACGTTGGTAGGCCAGCACCAGGAAGCTCTCGTTCCTGGCGTTCCTAAGGCTGAGCAGTCCACTGGGCTCTGCTTCGCCGGCCATTGCGTAGCCGGAGTAGCAATCCAGGCGGGCGGAGCCAAAGACAATTACCTCTCCGTTGGCTCTGGCTCCGACCAGCAGCTGACCCCCCTTGGTGGCCGTCATCCGGCGGAAGTGGAGGTCGCGACGAGCGTGCTTTCGATTCACCACAAACTGGCCATCGATCATGCGGAAGAAGAGGCAGGGATCCGAGGCGGATGAACTGCAGGCGATGAGACGGTTCCGGTTGCGGAACCTGAAGGCGTGGACATGCTGGGCCTGGACAGTCAGGGCCTGGCGATGCTGCAGGCGCAGCCTCAAGCTGTCCAGCTCGTAAATGGTGAGTACCAGCTGGAAAAGATCGGATATAAGCCGGAGGATCTATAATTTTTAAAGGGAACTCACTCGGGACTGAGATCCTCGCAGAGATCGGCCGAAAATGAGATACACAGGCTGGCGACCCACCACTTGGAGGACACGGATGGCCGGCAGGGTGATCTCCTCGAGGGGATTGAAGTACGTGTCCAGCCACTCGAAGGTTCTGTGGGAAAATAATAATTATTACTATCCTCTTAAGGATCAAGCAAGGAGCTACTCCCCACCTGCACTTGCTATGCGTCTTTGTGTGATTGGAGGCCACCAGTAGGAGCACCTGCTCCGCACTGGGCTTGAGGAGATGCAGCTGCAGGAATCCCCCTGGCAGCGAAAACTCCTGCAGGGGCTCAAAGTTCAGCTGGCTGGCAGGATCTTCGGAGAGCAGCAGATCCCTCGGCAGTTGGTACACCTCCAGGGAGTCCTCCAGGACGATGGCCAGCAGCAGGAACTGCCGCCAGGCCACAATCTCAGCGCCGAGCGCTGGCCTCTCCCTTACCCGTCCCGCCAAGCCACCCAGCGGCACCAGCCGCCGCTCTCCGGTGGCCACGTGCAGCCGATGGATCTCCGGTCCGTGCAGCAGGAGCAGGAGATCCGCTTCCGGCTCGCGTAGCACAAAGATCGGCATCTCGTGGCGCACCACCATGTCGACGAAGGGCAGGCGAATCTCCGGGCCGGCGCTGCTGCTGCCATTTAATGCATTTCGGCAGGAGCTGGGCAGCACCTGAACCCCAGTTGGGTTTCCCAACACTTCTTTGGTGGTTAGTTTGCCCTGAGCTTCGGATATGCTGCTGGACACGAGGACACCGAGTAACAGGACACAAAATCCGGACGAGAACATTTCACGTTTCATAAACACGGAGCGCATGGCAACACTGATGTCGTTCCATTCACATGGGAATCCTATTTGCGAGAGCTTACTTCCCGGGGACTAGCTGTAAAATGATGTGAAAGAGATAAGGAAAGTGAGAGAGGGATCTCTGCAACTCTGTCGAAGAACAGTTAGTGGAAAGGGAGAGTGGCAAAGCGTAGAGTAAAACAGTGGGAGAGATCTGTACTATCTTCGAAAAATAACCGTTAATGGAAATGGAGAGAGGTGAAGCCTAGACTGGTACAGTGGGAGAAAGCTCTATTATCTTTGTCAAATAGTCGTTAATGGAAAGCAAGAGAGTAGACTAGTACAGTGGGAGAGATCTCTTGCAAAGAGAGAGATAAAGGATGGTCTGTTACAGTGGCAGAGAAACTCCATTAAATAACAGTTAATGGAAATGGAGAGAGAGAGGTAAGCGAAGTACAATGGGCTTTAATAAAAACACTTACGCATAATGTAGTAAAAAATATGATTTAAGTCGTTAATATACTAAATAGTTCAAAGAAGTATGCGAAATTAGAAAAATCAAAATAAATTGTAAACAAATAAGTTCTCTAAATTAAACTCATTATTATATTATATTATAAAACAGATAATTCTTATCACCATGATACTAACCTTACGTAGTTCTTGGTTTCCAACTTTAAAATCATCCTGAACGTATGCTACAGAATGCTGACTTCTTATCGTAATGCTCTCAACAGACATTTTCCGCCGTATTTCGTGTAGTTTTTCCCCGATTTTGCCTTTCTCTTTCTCCGTCTGCCAGAGTGACACCTTGGGGCTGGGAATTAAATTATTTTTGAGGGGAGACGATGGGGAAGGCGCGGAATCTAAAAATAAGGCAGACAACAAAACTTGGAGAGTGCCTTCGACGATTCCGCCGAATCAATCAGCTTCGATCATTAGTCGAGGTCATTAAAGACATTAAGCCTCCCATCTTTTCACCGAAAAGTAGGAAGAAAGCATTTAACACGGAAGAGGGAATCGCGTATAAATAAAATCTATATATAAATCTTTATAGAGGGACTCGATGCCTGGAGGGATTTGAAGCGAGTCACCCGTAAATCCGTAGCTTTAACCCAAAAGGTGGCCACACATTTGTACTGGCCGTTAAGGAGGATTCAAAGGACCCGTAAATCGTATAAAGCAATTACTGGGATGTAAGATTTAATTCAAGTCAATGCCCTCGGGTCAAATTATGGCTGCATCTGTTCTTAATATCCGCCCGATATTTACTTTTCGGAAACTGGATGGATGGATGAATCGCAATCGAAAGAAAAGTAAACAAACGCAGATCTTGGGTAAAAAGAACAGCACTGCCAATTAAATATTAAATTCGATTTTGCATTTATACTTACTGAGCTATAAGGAGGATATTTATTTAATTTTTAACCCGATTTGACTAATATATTTAAAGAAAATGTAAGCAAAAATGGCTTAAAATCTTGTTGTAAATTAAATAATTTAAAATACTAAGTTTGGAGCTGTTGCTCTTCCAACTGTAACTGCGGCTGCTAACAGCTGTTGTCTGGTCATTAGCAGATGTTCCGCTTGCAACTTGCGTGCTGCCGTCCGTCCGTCCGTTTGTCCTGTTTCCGTTGACCATTTCGAGCAGCCGCCGTCGCTTTTCGCTTTTCGTGACTAATTAGCAAATTTCGCGACACCCGTAGCGAGCATTTGGCTCTTTTGGCATTCGGGGTCAGAGGCCAAACCCAGAACCTAACCTACGGTTACCGTTAGCCTTAGCAGTCAACAGCAACAGCAGCTGATTGTCATGCCTGCAGCTCATCAGCAGGCTCATAATCATAACGGTGATGAGTGGCGGCCACTGATTTGAGTGCACACTCCTCCTCCTCCTCCTGCTTTCCAATGGGCCACTCTCATGCGAGGAGCCGCATTCTCTTTTGCTCTCTTTCTTTCTCTCTCTGTGTTGTCTCCAGCCGCCAAACTCCCCAAAAAGTGCTCCACTTATGCCGTACTCTCTCCGCACGCGAGTGTGTGAGTCAGCGGCAGTCAACCACGCACCATGGGAAAGAGAGCCATGGACAGTGGGTCGGATTGGAATGTTTCTGTTGGAAAAAGAGTGTTGGGCAGATAAACAGGGAATTTCAAAAATAATTAAATAGTAAAAAGTTGCAGTCACAGCAATTTTAAAGAAATTTCTCACCATTAATTTTTTAAGAGGATATTGAAAATCCCTTGTCTTTATTGTTTTATTGTTCATAAATGATATTAAAGTTGAACCAAGTACGAAACGAATGTTCTCTTATTGAGTGGCCCACAGTGCGGCGCCCGGAAATTCTTTGAGAGCAGAGCGTGCGCTCTGTTGGCATGGCGAGCGGGCGAGCGGGGGAGTGGGAAAGTGGCGGCAGCATAGAGAGAGGGAGAGACCGAGAGCATACTGGCAGCATGATCGCTCATTGTGCAATTTCGGGCCGTGTTCTGCGGACGCAGTTCAGTCGCATCGCAGTCGCCGCCGACGTCGCAGTCGCTGAGTTCCGATTGGAAACCGAATTAAATTTCGAACTGTGCAGTTTTTGTTTTATTTTTATTTTGTTCGTTCTTCTATATATTTTTTTTGTGTTTTTTTCGCTGTTTTTCCTGTGTGAAAATGTCACCGGCTAAGCAACAATTTGCCATGAGTGAGCGTTGAGAAAAGAAACCCAAAAAGAGATCCTTTTTGGATACCAGAAAGGGAGAGAAATTTCATAAAAACTCAAAATGAAACTGTGGAAATCGAAGAAGCCCATTTCGGGCTGTGTGCCTGGAAAATCGGCGGCTCTCAAGCAGGACCAGCAACAGGAGTCGCACAACAACGGATCCTTCAACGGACAACATCTCCACTCACAGCATCCGCCGCAGACGGACAGCGGCGGCATCGCCTTGGCGCCCATGTTATCCGGTAAGAGCTTTTTCATATTTCCGACCCCTCCCCCTTACTTTTCCCATTCCATCCAGAGGCGCCCCAACATGTGCGCTCCTATTTTCCGCTTTTCCGCCTTTCCGCTTGCCGCCCCCCCGCTCAGGGTTATCGCATTTCCGCCCAAGGTGCTTGCGTACGGCCCTCAAGTGCCCGAATTTAGATATAGAACTGTATACAAATATCCGACGGTGTATTTGTATCGCTGTGTCCGCGGATATCAGCTGGCAAACACTGGGAGAAACGCGGGTTTCTATTCGAAAAATCTTTCTTTTTTTGGAAATAGTTTTGAAATATTTAGAATTATTATAAAAGACAGCACAGATATAATGGACTTTTAAACTAAAATAAGTATTAAACTTTATCGATAGATAAATAAATATTTCGATCTTTAATATAAATTTGAATTATTAAATCAGAAACTTTGAATTTAAATTCAGAATTACTTATAATTTAATTGGATTATTACAAAACATAAATATGGAAACATAATAAAATAAACATATGTTTATTTTCGAACCAGTTGGGAATCGTAAAAATTTGCAAATTATTAGTAGAAAGAAAGAACAAATTCTGCTTATTTTTTTGTAAACAATTGATTTCAGTTGGTTTTTTATTTTTTTATTTTAACCTAAACTAATCGGATTACAATTTAGCCATCGATTTGGTTATATTTTTTTCTCTCTTCTTTTTTTCGCTCAGTGCTTACGCGCTCGGCCCAAGACAATGTTTGACATTTTCAATTGAAAGTAATTGCTCGCGTTTCGTTTTCATTTTCATTTTCCAACCGCGCTCGAATTCCCTGCAATTTGTCGTCAATTTCCCCCTCAGCCTCGGTTCCGCCCCCCCAGCGAGGAGGAGGCAATGGAGCTGCTGTGACCTGACCCCTGATTTCCCAGCGATCGGTTCAATGAGATCAGCGGGCAATGTGATGGATTACCCGGGCCTCGAATTGGATTGCCAAATCAGAGGAGTTCAACGGAACTCGAAGGGGGGCCACCGATATATCATAGCTAATTGGAGCTGATCGGATAAGCAGATGATGAGATGCATTTGCCATCAATTGAGACGTAATTGAATGGATTGCACAATCTTTCAAATGGTGGCTACTGATTCTTAAAGCAGATGGAGAACCAAAATTATATCAGAGCTACTGTTTTACCTTTGACCTATTGAAAGCCAAGATCTAGATGGGTTTCACATTATGGCCATAGAAGGCCATAATGGATCTTTGAGGATCTTTGAATCCAAAACCCGCTTTGCTCTACCGCTGATCTTGCGCGGATTAATGATCTAAAAAGGCCGCCAGGACAGGCTCTGGGATTTATGTCAGTTAAGAGAGAGAAAAACGAGGGGCCCAGCTCTCCAATTGCAAGCTGCATCGGCAGAAGTTGAACTTTTTAGTGAATGGAGCAGAGAAGGAGATACAAAAGTATCTGCATCTGTTCGTGTGCGCGGGCTTAAATTGCATTTGATGAATTTATGGCATGGCAGGCGTAATTAAGCATTTAATTAAATATTTCTGATGCGCCGCATTGTTGTTGCTTAATTTTCTTGCGCGGAATGCCGCAGATTGTATCTGCTAGATAAGGCCAAGTGCCTGGCCAGAATGCTGCTGGCGGCTGCCTGGTTGCCACACAATCGCCCATTGATGCCCAGACGCATAGAAGCACAGTTAAAGGCAAGATATTAGATATCTTTTCATTAAAAGGAAAAGTTTTCTTCAGTAACAGTTAAGAAAAAAATGTTTTCGGAGTCTTATAAACCTTCTTAACCTTCCCCCAAGTCTTTGAGAATTCTAATACCACTTCTATTATTTTTATCATCGCTGTGTGGATATAAGATACGAATGTAGATGCATCTGCAATTGTTGGCATTGCATATCCAAAGGCAAACAGAGGCGTGCACTCATCCGCGGCAGTGGATAAAAAGGGGGGCGAGTGCCCAGATCTTTATGGGGCCGGGGATGACCAGATGTCACTTGTTTACACAGCAATGACAGCGACAACAACAACTGAGGCGATTGATTTGACTGCTCACTCGACTCTCCTCTCCGACTCTGCGCAAGCAAACAAAGCCTGAGAACAGCGAAAGGTGTTCAATGTCAATGCCCGGGTCCGGGTCCAACTCTGAATCCAAATCAGACCCAACAGATGACAACTCCCCCAAAAAACAATCCCTCACTTCCCGGGACTTGGAGTGGCGCACATTAAATGCCCATAAAATCAACGACAAAACATATGAAATCGTAAAAAAAAGAGTTGGGAGCTAGTAATGGATCAACAGATACGCTTGGGAGTGATGACAGGCTATGGCAATGTGATCTATATTTGTAGAAGTGATTAGATAGTATCGAAAATTATACAGTTCAATTAGAAAAGATATGAATTATTCCTTTAATAAGTAGAAAAAAGGCTTTTTTTTCTTTTTGTAGAGATTCTGTGGAGAGTTATTAAGAAAAAAAGATGACAGGCTATTTTCAATGTGATCTAAATTTGTAGAAATAATTAGATAATATTGGGAATTAAATACAAAGCTTATAGTAATCATATTTTAGTTAAAAAAGATTTGAATTGTTCCTTAAATAAGTAGAAACAGACCTCTTTTCCTTTTTGAAGAAATTCTGTGGAGAGTTATTAAGAAACAAAGAAGATAGGCTATGGCAATATGATATATATTTGTAGAAGTGATCAATAGTATGGAAAATTATACAGTTCAATTAGAAAAGATTTAAATTGTTCCTTAAATAAGTAAAAACAGACCTCTTTCCTTTTTTTGTAGAGATTCTCTGGAGAGTTATTAATAAGCAAAGATGACAGGCTATGGCAATGTGATCTATATTTTTAGGCCATCGTTTTTGTTCTAGGTAAATAATTAGAGTTTGTTAGGAATTATATACAAAGCATTTAAATTATTCCTTGAATTAGTAAAAAGCAGGCCTTCTTTTCTTTTTTGTAGAGATTCTCTGGAGAGTTACTAAAAAAACAAAGAAAAGAGTTTTAAAACTACAAATTTACCTCGCTTCAAGAAAATTACGAAATGCCTTAACAGATCATTTCATTCTTAGCCATATTTTCGATCTAACAGATTGCCATTAACCTACACAGCTTACAAGGAACATATTGATGCAACCTAAAAGGGCAATTAAGTTCGACCGATTGAAAAGTGCGGAAAATCGGGAAAAGATCACGTCTGGACAACTAAAATGTGACATGGAATATGTAGCAAACTTATGGGGCAATGAAATTTATGGAATTTTGATGATCATAATTATAGGTCGCAACAGCGACAAAATCCAGAATATCCGATACTGAGAATGCAAAGTGGATAAATCGTTCTTTGTATGCTCCTAAAACGCTATCATCCCGTGTGTGTGTTGGCTTTTGTTCTTTTTTAGATTTTATGGATTTCTTTGGTTGCATATGTACACTTTTTACGAGTTGCATTGGGAGCATGATTGATTGAACATCGAACAAATGTTTGAGAGCCCACTAAAACACCAAATGGAAATTGAAAATATGGGTCGTGTGCGAGTAGGGGCACCGCGGGTACTATCTATTTGTGTATTGCCTTTGTTGTGCACTTTTTCTGCCCGGAATGAATTTGTTCGAGTTGTGTTTGTCGATTTTTATGGCCAGTAAATTGAAGTGTTTGGAATTTACAACTGATTTGAAAGCAATTCTGATTTAACCATTTATTGCCGAAAGGAGGGGAGTGCTGACAAGGAGTGTCTCCTTTTTTCTTTCAACAATTTTATGGCTGGTGGTAAAAACTAGGATAAATGCGACTAATATTGATTAGATTTCGAATAAAAAAAATATATATTTATAACAAAGATAATTAAATTATTTCCCATTTATACCTGAGATTACCCGAAATTCCTCTTAGTGTAGGCTACTGTATATGTAGCTGCAATTCCTTTATTGCTCGCGACACTTCATTGTTGTTGATGGGTTTATTTCTCTCCCTGGAGACGATTTCCCCATCTGCCCCACGTCCCTGGGGGCGAGTATAATACATATATATTGCATATATGCCATGCAGGAACAATAAAAGTCATGAGGTTCGCTCATCCAGGGATTTTCATAATTCCGGCCTCTTTTCTCCCCTTGCACACTCTCAGGAATTGGGAGATGTGTGTGAGTTGGGGGGCTAAAAGGGGTATATCGGATTGGGTATTGGAATATGGGATATGGGGGGAATTAAACAACAAATCGGAGTAGGGGTTAACTCAGTGTAGAGCTCTGCAGACGGTGAGACGTCTTATGGTTAAAAGGGGTACAAATTCAATACATTTTTCTTTTCCTACACCTAGAAAAATAGAGGAATATTAATGAATTGGCATAAATAATAAAAACTTGAATATTTTTAGCTAAACTGTGTTTTTATTTTCTTTGGCAATAATTTGTTTATTTGATTTTTTTTTATTTTATTTTTAAATAAAGATAATAATTATAAAAACTTTATATGTTTATTTTATTTTTTTTTTTAAATTAATTAAATAGTGATATGAAATGGTTTTATAATTAATTTCTTCAGTGTCTTACTTGCAAAGAGAGAGACTCAGAATAAGAAGCGAGAAATCGCCGAGATGCCATTGTCGCAGCACTTCCCCTTTTCGCCGCTGCCCCTGCAGGCTGCACTTCCCATTCGTTTTTGGGCAATCGAAGATTTTTGGCCCTCTCTTTCCACTTTCCCCCTGCTTCCCTTTTCGTGCCATGTGCGTAAGAGTTTTCTTCGCGTGTGGGTGTGTTTATTTTTCGCCACATTGCGGCCATCGAGTGTAAACAAAGCAAGAGTAAAAGGACAGGGGCGGGGGCAAAAGGGGGATCCAAGTAACATAGTGAGAGAGAGGCAGAGAACTCAACAATTTGACGCAATTAAAACGAAATGAGCACTGAGCGAGTGGGCTGGCGACAGCGACAGCGACGTCTCTGCCCGTCCAACAGTTGGTGGTGCTTAAGACAGGGGCGTCACAAGGGGGTGGTACCCTTTTTGCAGGATAATTGTAAGTGTTAAGCGTTTACAAAAATTAATAAACTAAGCTAAAAGGCAAAATTTGAGTTCAGAAACTAGAAAGAAATCAATTTAAGCGGGATAGACTCGTAACCATCACCAGAATTGGTTTTGTTGGATTCTCATATCTATAAATATTTTTAAATTGCATTTAAATCCATACAAATTATTTTTGTTATTTATTTTTAATTTAGATATATTATTTAGTTACAAGAACCCCTTAAAATTCAAATGAAATATATAAAAACCTACACCCTTCTCCCCCTTTCCCTTCTCCACACTTCCTGCCCACCCGCCTCTGGATCTAAAGTGTTTTGTTTTCGAGTGCGAAAGAGACGCGCAGACAAAGAAAAGGTGGAGAAGGAGAGCGGGAGGAGCCCTTCCTTTGTTTTTGGGGCGTGATAAATCCTTTGGGGCCCATACTCGTATCATAAAGCTGCCAAATCAAACGGAAGCGACAAATGCAACGGGATCGGGGCGGTAGCAGCAGACGAAGCGGCAGAATAACCATGTAAACAAAGCGCAGCAGGCAAATGACATTCGCGCCCCGTTATGCACCCCACTGTCCACCACCCGGTCTCTCTCTCTCTGCACTCCGCACAGTGGGCCGCATAGGCACAATGGCGCAAATAACAATCGAAGGGAGGCAGCTGCTGCTGCCAACTGATAACGCAAACAAAGTTTCGACAATAGAAAACGTGAGTTCAGTGCACTTTCGTTGGACTCGCAATGAAAATGGTAAAAATTAAAGGGTATATAGGTCCCTTAAAGTTGAAAACGTTAACCTAATACACAACAACCCCTTAAAAAATAATTTCCGCAAAGAATATAGCTAAATTTTAATTCAATTAATAAGTATTTATAAATTAAGAAGAAAGTCTTTCATATAAAATAACTATAGAATTTTTAAAAATCTGCAAAGCTTAAAAGAAACATGCAAGCAACTCAATATGTTGGCCAATATTTGCCTTTTCCTGCCAAAAAGCCATTTCTCGAAAATAAATATAAACTTGTAAGTCATTTACTTTCATTTTTTTCACCCCAGACAATTATTTTTCTCTCCGTTAATGTCTTTTCCTTTTGAAGTTAATGGACTTTCGTTTAGTTTTGACAAAATTCCTTTTGTACTTCACCAGAACCAATTTCAGACCAATTTTATGGTCACTTTTCATTGTGTGCCACCCCATGGTTGTTGCTGGGCCTCTTCCTTTCGATTGTTGTTGTTGCTATTGTGGCAGTGGCATGTTGCAAACATTTTGCTGCCATTTATTTTTGTTTAATTTTCCTATTGCCGCCGCGAAATCTGCCACAACGACGTCACTCAGCAGTAAACATAAACAGAGACAGACGAGCGGGGGTGAGAGGGAAAATTGGAGAAAAACAGAGATGGAAATGTAGATAATGGGGAAAATCACACATTTAAAAGGAGCCGCTATTTGCAGATGAAATTTATTGTCTTAAGTTTAATTTATTTGTTAATTTTAGTATAAAATCATTAAACGTAGCAGATAGAAGTCGGATTTAAGCCAAGAAGCGTTAGAACCAATTGGGAATTGAAGTTTTAAAGTGAACTATTGAATCTAAGACAAATAGGAGGCCTTCTTTACCTTTTTTTAATTAACGAATTAAATTTCAGCATTTTTTTAAAGCTTTTACAATAAAATATAAATATTTATAGTTTAAAATATATTCCAAAATCTGTTGGAGGAGTCATCGTGTTTTTGAAACCGAAAATATTCTTTGTTTTGAGAACCTGACAAGTCCACAGTCCACACGATCCACACACAACCCCTATTTCCCCCATTTTCCATTTTCCACAGCATCCAGAAATATTCAAGAGAGAAGTAGGGAGAATGTCACAATTTCAGAGACTGTGTAAAAATAGCAACAAAAACATATAATAAAAACAACAACAACCAGCACGGAGCACACGTTGAATTTTTGTTGCTTTTTGGATTTTGGATTAATTTGTAAAGTCTGCCGTTTGGCTGACAACTCCCCGTCTCCGTTCCTGTCTCCGACGCTTTTCCGCCGGTTTTTCCCTCATAATTATTTGTTGTCGACTGAATAGCACTCCCCTTTCCTGTATTTTCCATGCCATATAATATATAGAGTTGCGATTTTCATTATTTGCCACCTCTAATCCCTAACCATTATCCCTTGCACTTGTTAATTATGAATGCAAATATTTCAGTGCCAGAACACAGGTCTAGGCCTATATATAAGTACTTTCCTGTATATATTCAGTCTCCCTTGAAAACTGCTATTTACAGCAGGAATTATTATTAGGAAAACCTTTCCTAATCTTCCTTATTTCTTTAAAATAAATATGGCAGAGTATCTAATGGTTTTTTAATTAAATTTAAAAGAAACCCTCAATAGATACATCTCAATATTTATTTACAATGATTACAATTCTTCCAAGCACCTATTTTTATAACCCTAAAACCACCCTCTTTGGAATAAAGTATTATCTTTCCACAAGATAACAACACAAATTAACAACCCATCAAATGTCATAATTATTATTAAAACTACCCTCTACAAATTGATTTTAATGATGATGTTTCCATTAGGATTTTCCAAATTTCAACCAGTATAAGACCTCTTTGGGGGTTAAAGAGTTATAAAGAGTTTCCGTAACGATCGAATTAAGTTGAAGTGATGATAATGAAGATGCTGCTCACTTCATGGGAAATTTACTTTCAGTTTCATTTTCAATAAGGAATTTAATTAAGCTGGCGTTCAGTCTCGGGAAATTAGATTCCCTGGGTTAGCCCAGTGATCTGTCACAGTCTCATTATGGAACAGCCTCCAGCAGCAGCACTGTGGACCCTTTAATTGAGTTTCGGGCATGATGAGTTGTAAAATTTGTAAGCAACCTCCCCGAAACAAATTTTAATGATGGCTCTGTGGCTCAGTTCCAGCTCCATCGCCCTCTTGACAATCCGAGTGTGTGTGAAGTGTTATCTGGGGGCAGGAACGCCTTCGGTTTTTGTCACAACGGTGAACGGGAAATTCCAATAAATATATCCAAACTGAACCTTTTGCCTTCACATTTTTCGGGCGAGAGCCTTATCATCAGCTTGCGTGCGTGAGTTGCGGCTGCGGCCGGGGATCGGTTACGGGTAATTAAGATTTCGGGGCATAAATCTGAGGCCTCTTACTCCCGATACGAGTACTCGTACTCCTCGGGATCCTCGCACATGGCGAGCGATATGAATACGAGAAAAGTGCTGCTGAAAATTGTCAAATGCTGGCTGGATGTGCAAATGAAATGTTCCGTACAAAGTTATGACTCTAAATGCACTGGAAATTAATTTGTAATATTTATGGTTAAATTATTTTGGGTAATTGACTAATTTGACTAACTTTGGCTTGATTTTGAGGCAGTCGTTATATTAATTATAGAAAATAGAGATAAATAGAGATTTCTACATGCTTTTATAATACTTACAATATTATTTGACAATTATTTTGGGGAACTGAGTAATTTTTCGGTAGCTTAAAATATCTTATTCTTGTTTTTAAGCCAGTTTTCATTATATTAAAATTAATATAAATAATATAGAAAATAATAACAGATTTTTACATACTTCTTAAATATTTGTAATATATTTAAGCAGCTTAAAAATTCAAAAGAATTTCAAATAGTAGGTAAAATATGCTTAAAGCCTTTAAAAATGCATTCTCTTATTTCAGTTAAGTTCTTTAAATTTATATTTACATTTTTAAATATTTTTCTTGGTGCATCTTCCTCACTTTCCACTTCAGCTTACTTGTTCCGCCCCTTTAAAAAGGCATAAAAAATACCGAAATGGTCGTAAATCAATTTTGATGCAAAGTTCCTCGACTGCAGCGCGACTTAGTGGCGGCTCTTTGCCTCCTCAACTCCAGTCCAAGTGCCTCAACTCGTTCAGAATTGAAATAATTTCGCAATTTTCGCAAAAAGGGTGTTTTTCGCATTGAGAAAGAGACACGAGTAGCTGGAGAGGAACAGTGACAGCTACACATTTGTTACGATGTGCGATGTGCGGGCAGCCATGAACCGAACCGAACGGAAGGGAACCGTACTGCCAGGGCTTTGGTGGAGACTTACAATAGGTAGCCCAGGAATTCGGGGTCTTCAGGGAGAGAGAAAGGTACTGAAGGGTGCAGAATAATTGAAAAAGTTTTTAAGAATATTGAATATTATTTCGATTAAATATATTAAAAACTGGATAAAGATCCAGTTGGTAAAAATTTATACAAAATCCCTACAATTATTATATTTTATAATTTAATTCTTCTTCGCCAACTTCTAGTGTATTATGATAGGTTATGTAGAACTCTGTGAAAATATGGGATAAAATTCTAAAAATATTTTAAGCAAATATTAAAAAAAAAATTTTTTTTTTTTTTAATTTTATATGATGTTAGAGATGTTTATAAAAATAAAACTAACATATAGACTTATAGTGCTAGCTGCCAGTGCCATCGACTTTTATACTTTGTTATATAAAATGTTTAAAAATGTTTAAAATGTTTAAAAACAAATATTTTAAGCCAGCGCGACCCAGCCTCTGCCGGCACACTTATTTTCTTTAAGCTTACCATAGTTGAAGCCGAAAAAGATGCTCTGTATTCAGCTTAAAAAATCCTTTAATAAATATATTTTTTATAGTCTCTAAAGGGATTAATACCTCTTTTAATATTAGGCATTTAACCTAGCTTAAATTCGGTTTAAATATTATTTAAAGACCCTTAATTTCCCAGCCCTGGCTGGCTGATTTGCTTCGCTTATTTTTTTTCATTTATTCTTTTTTTTTCTTGCTGGCTTGGCTCACTCATCAAATGAATGTCAACGTTTTGCTAAATACTCGAGGATCTCAATGGAGTTGCTCTTGCCCCCGGTTTCCCCTTTATTATTTTTTACTTTTTTTGTTTTTTTGCATGCAAGGGTCGCCCTTTTTTTTTATTCTTCGCTGCGGTGAGTTCGGTTCATTTAAGTTGAGTTCGCATTCGTTGTGGCTGTTGCACTTTGGTGGCAGGGCCTCTGCCCCAAGAACTGTCCTCGCTTTCCTTCGCATTTGTTGCGGCTTTATCAGATGTTGACATTTTTGCGGAACCACACTCGAGTTCATTTGCAATAATTGGTTTTTCTTGTCTTCTTGTTTTGCAAAAAAATAAAAATAAAGGAGGAAACCAAGAAGACAAAGGGGGCTGGGCTCTGGGCACTGACTGACTGAAGGAGAGCCTTGTGCTAAATAGATTCCATCTTGAAATTGTTGACATACTCGTATTTTCACGCCCAGAGAGCTGCGTGTCCATTAATAAATAAAGTCACTAAGCACTTGGAGAAAAGTAAACTTTGCCTCGAGAAAATGTGGAAAATTAAAAGAGAAAATTGGGGAATTAAAGAAAATAATATGAAGTTATCGTTAAAAACAGAAAACAGTTTCCAGTTTCTGTAGAAAAAAGAAGCCTTTTGAGGATATTAATACCTAAAGTCTGAGGTTCCCCCATAAATTATCTAAAAAATATTCCCAGTGTTGGGGTAAGAGTCAGCGTTTTGTGGGTTAATGGATACATGGGGCACTGAGTCGACGTGAAACGCCACCGGGACAGCAGCAACTACGCAGTTTTTGACCGCATCTTAACCCATTATCACCCCCCGTTCGCTGTGCCTGTCATGTTGCAACAATAACACTTTCTGGCCCATTCCCAGTCCCTTTTTTTTTTTTGGTGGCTGGAAAAATAAACTCAGAGAATTGAAAATTGCGTGGGGAAAGGCAAACACAATAACAAAGCGTCAATGTTGCCAATAGATTGGCATGTCAATCCATCAATAGCCATCGCACTCAGTCAGCCAACCAGTCAATCAGTCAATTAGTCGACTGATTGGCCCACATCCCCACATCAAATGGATCTGCCCAGCACCTGTCAATAGAATAAATACAGGAACAACTCAATCAAAGGGAGCTGATCGGAGATAAACCCAAGATCTAGACTCTAGGAAATGGGGCAAAAATAAAAAATAAAAGTAGAATAAATAAATATGAAAAGATGAGATTAAAAATAAATAAACTTTCAGTCAAAAAAAGTTTTTTAAGAGAGTTCCAGAGTTCTTTAAAGAAAAATGAAGTTACAATCGAATTTTTAAAACATGACTAGACCTAATTTACTCAGAAATGGCAACCTAATGATCTCAAATTCTTCGAGGAGATTGCAGAATTCTCCCGACCTCCAACAGATAGATCTCGTTGGGCAGATTTCACTGGAAATGAATGTCTATTTAGCATGTTAATGTGGCAAATCGCCGAGGAATTCGAGGCGGCAAATGAACCATTCCAGAAAAAGAAGACAACATCATCTCTCGAACCAATAAAGTGGGGAATCCAGAGGCAGGCAAGATCAACAAAGCTGGGAAACTCTGACGTTGACGACCCCCAGCAATGTGTGGGGAGAAAAGTGAAAAAAAATAATGAAAAAGAAGCTGTCTTTGTGTCTGTCATTCTTGTGCAATTTCCCCTCACGGAAAATGGAGGAATCTGGGGATCATCGCCTGGGGTGGCCTCCAAGTGTCTATTTCACTCTTAGATCTGTCCAATTGCCAGGATGAACGTTCAGGAAGTGCTCGGCACTATAAATGGAGCTAGACTCTCACCATTTTCCGCCCCGCAAATCTTTTGCGGATGAGCGCAATTTCCGCTAGAGAAGGAATTGGCAACTGTCGCCGATAAATTTCCCCGCTTTTCCACGAGTGCTGGCCATTAAAACGCAAAGGCGAAACCGTTGGCAAAAATAGCTTTAACTGCCCCATGGAGATCCCGCACAGAAATCCCTGGCCTCTTCTCCAGAACGGAACTGCAAATGACACTATGAATTAGCCGGGAATTGCCAGCGATGCCATTAGACGTCGGTGGTAAGTTAATTTGGGTCTCGAGTTATGGCACTCTCTCTTCCCGGAAACATTAAAATTTAGTGATCACTTAGTGATCATATTTACAATTCAATTATCCCCAGATAGCTGTGTACTTGGTTTCTGTCTTTATTTGTTTATTGGTCCATAGTACTTTATTATTTTTAATAGTTTCTTGGAATTATTTACTGGGTTTATACACACTTTCGAATTCATGCTTTTAAATTGACAGATGAGATGCCAGACCTGAAAATAAGTATATTTAGCCCTTTTTTAGACAGAGTTCAGCTGATATCAACACTCTATTTCCTGTTTTAAAAGCATGTATTCGGCCTGTATTAAACCCAGTATATAACTGTTAAATAAACAGATAAAAATATAATTTTACAGGTGTGGCATCTCTTCTGTCAATATAAAAGCATGAATTCGAGATTTTAATTGACAGATGGGATGCCAGACCTGAAAATAAGTATATTTAGTTCTTTTTTAGACAGAGTTCATCTGATATCAACACACTATTTTTTGTTTTAAAAGCATGTATTCGGCCTGTACTAAACCCAGTATATAACTGTTAAATAAGCAGATAAAAATATTCATTTTACAGGTCTGGCATCTCATCTGTCAATTTTAAAGCATGAATTCGAGAGTGTGTATAAGCCCAGTAATTGTTATTATTATCTCCGTGTGATCCCTTTTCCCTAATTCTTATTATTATCAATTTTCTCGCATGTCCCTTCAGAAAGCGTTTGACGGTGAAGCATTCCGTGAGGTTGCGCTTGAGTAGCAGGGCTGTCCACTTGCTAAAATGATATTATTTTCTGAAAAACATGAATATATCAATTCGAAATGTTTTTCAGCTCATTATTTACCTAGTCTACTTTTTATTAAAATAATTAATTATACAATTAATATAATTGACAGCCATTTGATAAATGTAATATTATTTTTCGCATATTTAAATATTATAAAATATATTAAACCCAAATAACTTCCTCAACCACTTGTTAAGACTCGAAATCGAGTTAGTGGAATGCGTAAATCAGTTCCGGAATCAAGTAGGAACTTCCATACATCCCTACATTCATATATACAGCGACATAGCCCATATGTTCCCAGTCTTTTGTCCGTATATATAGTATTTCATAAATCCATACGCACTCCATCACATTAGTTGGCTATTTTATGGGCTCTTTTCGATTTCATTTAGCGCTTGGCTCATTTCGACTTGTTTTCCGAGCAGCACCTCCCTGGCTCCCGCTTTTCCGACTTCTCCTAAGGGGGAAAATATCGAAGAAGATGTCGAGCACTTCCAGGGCGGACCGCTTTTCCCGCTTTTCCTCGCTTTTCGCTTAATTCTGATTACATTTATTTATGAAACCGCGTGTACATATAATTTCCGTTCGCCGGCCCCAAAAAAAGAGCAAAAGAAAAGAAAAACTCAAAACTAGCCAGCGAAAATATAAAAAACAAGCGAGCGGAAAAACAAATAGCGCCTTTGCCGGTGGAAATCAAACCGAAAAAATGAAAAGCCCGCATGTAAAATAGCAAATGAAAAGCGCATCCAAAAATAAGAAAAAAACACGACCGCTGAGAGAAATGTAAAGACTTCAAAGCGAATGCGAATCCAAAGTGGAGACGCTGAAAGAGACATAGAGGGGGATAAAAGGTATAATTTATAAAAACTATAAAATAAATAAAAGAAAAACTAGTGAATAGAGAAAGAAATTAGTTTGTAACTGAAGGCAAAGGCTTAAAACCAACTTGAGTCAAGGTTTTAATATTTGTGATGTTTTTTGTTAAAAGAAAAATATTTTTAATATTTTTACTATATGATACATTTAATATTAAATATATTTTTAATTTGTATTGTATGATAAATATAATAAATACTGTTTATAAAATATTTAAACTATTTAAATCGAAAGAGTTCTTGGGTAAGAAACTCCTAATAACCAAAAATTTGTTAAGCGAGAAATTGAGTGAATTTTTTATTTATTTATTTTTTTAAATTAATTCCAGTTGTAAGCTAAATATATACAACTTTAAATAGGGTTTTAAAAATATTATTAAATAGGAAATCAAGTGATTAATTTAATTAAATTTTAATAAATAAAGGAAGCATTGGAAAAACTTGGGTAAACTTGATCTTGCCTGATACTTGTATTACCAGCTTTTCCTTGAGCATTTATCCCAAGTTTAGTTAGCATATATATTTATTTTATTTATTTATATTCTTTTCGGCATCATATTTTATTTTCAAAATACAAATAAACACCCAAACAGGAAGCTGCTCGACCATTTTCTCAAGTGTAGCCGAAAGGTGCAACAACTGAGGCAAATTGGCACACCTTTCGGAGCAAAAGAAGAAGCCCGAAACCGAAACCGAAGAAAACAAATTAAATGAAAATAAATTATAGCGAATGAGCTCTCTATATGCCCCCATATATATATCTGCCATATATACACCTCAATGTGTGTGTGCCGGTGTGTGTGTTGTTGGACAAATGAAGCGAAACGCTACGTTTTTTTAGCAGAGCTCCGCCTGCCCCTGGCCGGCCCTGTGTTAGTTTTTCCATTTTCCTTGGGGGCCGTTTGGCTTTTGCTTTTGCCGTTGCCTTTGCCTAATTATTGTTGCTGCTTTTCATAGTCGGGCGGGCGCATTAAGAAAAACTTTATGCGCCATTGAAGCGTTCGAAAATAAAAGTCGCGTCCGCTTGCGTCAAACGCCGCTGCCGCTGCCTGCCTGCTGCCACGTGTGCTTCCTCCGAGAGTGTGTGTGTGTGTTCTACTATTTTTCTCTATTTTTTTCTAGTGTTTTTCTTTTATTTTTCCGAAGGAAATTCACTCGCTACGCACACACGGCGTAATTGTAGCAGATCGCGTATACGCCGCATGGTCCCCAAAACAAAACACGAAATAAGCACAAAAAGTGTTGCCACACACAAAAAAATGAATGAAGATGGCGGAGGAAAATGAGTGGAGTGGGGGATGGGGTTGGGGTTGGGGGTGCCACCTCAACATTGTAACATATGTACAGTGAATAATAGCTTTTTTGCCACCGGCTTTTTGTTGATTTTTGACAAAAGTCAACATAATAAAGCAAAGAATCTATTTTTCCTATTTTGTCCCATTCTTTTTATTGCCTTTTTATTTGTTTTGCCAAATTAATTACACAGTTTAACATAAAACCAGGTACATGAATGAATATAAATAAATACATTGTAAATAAATAAGTAAATAAATAAATAAAATATATAAAAGTATCAATAAAATGAAATAGAGTACAAAAATGATGGATTTTTATAAAATTTTGACAATAAACTGCTATTCTAACATTTTAGCCTAAAGGTTATCAACTATTAAATAAGATTAAGCTAGGAAATTTTCTATTTTAAATAAATTGTATAATAATAAATGCAAAATACTTAAAAAGAAAATAGGTAAAAGGGTTTAAGAGTTAATTATTAAATTTTGTAAGCATTGTAAATATTTTGTTGTATTATTTAATGGTTAAAGGTAAATTCCGGCTAGAGCCACAAAGCTTTTGTTTTAAATAGTTTCCAAAAACTTCACTGATACATTTTCCACAAATAAGGGTTAAGTAGAATTTTTAATAGATATTCCTATCACTTAAATATTAAATAAATATTAATTTCATATTAAATCTTCTTCTTAAATTTATTATTCTTTTTATATTATGTATATTTCTCATATTAAATATTATTTTTACATTAAATATCATTTTTATATTTAATAACCTATTTCTATTGATTAGCCTTTTTATATTAAATATTCTTTTTACTTTAAATATTCTTTTTCACTCTTTTTTGCTAAATATATTTTTAAATTATTCTATGCTTACTGTACTTTCTGTATTTTAGGTTATTCTCCAAGAGGAGAGTGCCATTATCAAGTGCCCCAAAAGTCGGCTCAAGTTGATTAAGTTATTTGGATCTTATTGCCAAATTGGCAGCATTTAAAGAAGCATTTAGATGCCTGTCTTCTATCAAGTTATAGCCAGAGACATAGCTTTCCGATTCCGATTTGATTTCCCAATTTTCCTGAGTGATCCGCCACTTCTACTTCTCTACTTCGGTGTTGCTCGTGCGGCTTGTTTCTATTTGTTTTCGTGCCACATGTTGTTGTTGTTGGGGGCATCGTACAAGATTAATTGAGTTCACGTATATATATGTATATCAAATATATATATCTGGGCTGTCTGTTTTTGTGGTTTTTATAATTCCCCGAGTGAGATTCATTCGCTTGTGGAATTTTAATTGAAGCTTTTTTGGCGACGCCGAAGGTCGCGATTTGTATTTCGGGGGGGATTCTCCGAATCGAATTGGATACGCTGTGCATATGGTCACTATAGTGTCTTCTTTGATGTCTGCATTTTCCTCTGATTTTCCTCATTTTTTCCCTCTTTACTTAGTTGAGTAAATTACAACAAAAAAAAAAGAGAAAAATGCAACACTTTTGGTCAGCGACTCCTACTCCCTTGGCACCTTTGATGTGGGATCTGTGAAGACAGCAAAAAAAATAAAGAACAAACTTGAACAAGGAAATTGAGAACTTAAAGGAATTAAGTCTTAAAATCATATAAAATATATTTAAGGATATAACTGGAATTATATACATAAAATCAAGAGGTTTTTCCCTTTTCCCTTACAATTCTCTGATTATTTTTCTAAAATCTCCTTCAATTTATCCCCCTTTTTTTTGCAGTTGATCGCGCCATGAGTCCGGCGCAATCGGAGGACTCTGGACTGGCTCCGGAACGGGGCACCACCTATGCCACCATTACCCTGCCCCGGAATGCCCTGCATTTGGCCATCACATTTGCAGGTGAGTAAAGGCGGAAAATGGGGGAAAAACCAGAGGAAGTTTCCCTCTACTAATGCATCTCAAGGGGCTCTGGGTAACTCGATATTTTCATGCTGGTTGAGCCTAAGGCAAGGGAATATGTAGAACTCTTTGATGGACTCTTTTTGGGCCCCTCTGACAGCTGTCACAGGGAATCAGTAGCAATTGGGAATATGAATCAGAATCAGCCGTAATTATGTGAGATACAAATAGAGCTAACCCCCGCAGCGGATCAATCGGAAGTCGCTATTTATGCGGGTCGCTAATAATATTGATGATTGATATATTATTTAATTAATTTGGCTCTTAATGAGGTGGAAAACTGCTGGGAAGTATTTAATTTAAGAGCTTAAAGAGGCTGTGAGTGTTTTTAAAACCTTAACAAATGTTAAAATAAATAAAACAAAGAGTTTTGTAAGTTCTTAAGGATTCTATCCCGAAAAACCTAATTTTTAAATCGAATCTCATTGAATTTTCGAATTTTTTTTAAAGTATATATATAATGGATTATATATCCTCTCATAAATATCAACCCAAAGTACTAATTTCTTGGTCTAAACATTGATTTATTGCCATGTCGATGGGGTCGGGTCCATGGATGGGCTGCCCTCTGATGGCTGATGGCTTGGGTTGGGTCTCCTCCACCATGGGGTGGTTTCCTTCTAAGAGAGAGTGAGAATATGGCCCAAAGCCTATATGGCCATATATATTCTGACGATCGCCAGACAATGTGGGCCGGTCCCTGTTCGGAATCATTCGATTTGAATGCGGAACGCGTCTCCGTCGCCGTCGATAATGCCCGCCGTCTTCGTCTCCGTCCGATTCCGTCTCTGATTCCGTCTGTATTTTGTAGTCTCCGTCTCCGTCTCCGTCTGCTGTTGTCGCTGCCAAAATAAATCATCGTTCCAATCTAGAGAGAAGCCCACCCCCAGAAGGCGGGACGATGGGGACCGATGCCAGACATAATAATGAGTATGTACCACGTAGGCGAACGCCGGAGGTTAAGTTTTTAGTTACCGCAAGTTTAGGCGGGTTAATTTATTCAATTAAAAGATGAAATTAATTTTAAAAATTAAATTTTAAAGCAGAAGAATCTTAATTAAGAATTGTTTCATCAAGGAAACAAAGTTACCGTACCCTAAGTCAACTTTCTAGTAAGCATATTTCTTGCACCAGCCTCTGCCGGCACACAAACTGTATACAGTGCTTTAAAATTTTAAAATTAAAGCTAAATCTTTTCGATTTTTGTCTTTTAATAGATATTTCTTTAGTCATAGAAATTGTTTATGAATTATAAAAAGAAAGTTAGCTATTTTTTACTCATTTTAAGCTCTGCATTAAATTTCTTACTCACACAAATGCAATTCTAGCATGTCTAAACCATTTATTTCTACCTTTTCCTCAAATCTGAACCCTCTTTTTATTTATTTATAACCTTAAACCTTTGTTTTCCATACAAAAATAAAAAAAAAGTCTCTTTTTATATATTTATAACCATAAATCTTTATTTTTCTTTACAAAAATTATATGAAAATGTATTTCTTTTACCTAAAACCTATTTTTATTTATTTATAACCTTAAACCTTTATTTTTTTCATAAAAAAATAACATAAATATTTGTTTTATTTACCCAAAACTTTCTCTTATTTTTTGTATATCCCTAAACCTTTACTTTTCCATACAAATATATTATAAATATTTATTTTATTTACCTAAAATCTCTTCTAATATATTTACAACCTTAAACCTTTAATTTCCCATACCAAAAATAATATTAACATTTATTTTCTTTACTATTCCCTTGACCTCCGTTGTCTCTGGTGTGACGGATTGCGTCTGAATCAGAATATAAAGTCCAACCATTCGCATTCGGATTTTGTACTCTTGACTAATCTCGGGCGTTGGGGATTTGGCGATTTTTTTGTAGAGTAAAGTCCAAGCCAAGGGTTGTCTCTGTTTCCAAGGGGGGGAACCTAACCCTATGGGCTCTCCTCTCCATGACGTAATGCCTGTTCCCAACCGCCTCATCATTATCATTTCCATCCTCCTTGTCAGAGGCTGCGATGTGTGTGTGTGTTGTCATAAAACGTCGCGACGGTTTGGTTTCCCCCCTCATTTTCCTACTATTTTCTTAGCTTTTCTTATGCTTTTTTTTGGCGGCTAGTTTTTCTGTTAGTTTCTATGTTTTTTTGGCAATTCGCCAGTTGCGCTCTCTACTTGTTTCGCTTCTTTTTTTGCCTCTTTTTTTACCCGATTTCTTTATTTACGCGCACTGTTCGTTGTTTTCCCCCTTGATTTCCACCGATTTCCCCTTGATTTTACTGACAAGTCGCTGACAGAGCTGGCGGTGAGGGGCAAGTCCAGGAGTCCTCTGTCAACGAGAGGAACTTTAATTAATTAAGAAAGGTGAAGGGAAGGGATATATATTCTACATATATAATGGATATATCTTTTCTTTCTAAACCTTAGAACGCAACGACCTGTCCTATCCACCGGTGGTGGGTGCTCTGAGTCCTGTGGGCCATGCGGCGGACTTCCTGGCGCCCGGCGATCGTCTCCATCAGATCGATGGCATCTCCACCATTGGCTTGAGCAATCAAAAGGTGATGAACATGTTGTGCTCTGGCGGATCAGATCCGGGTCCGGCCATTGTGGAGATTGAATACTCGCTGCCAGAATACAGTAAGTGACTTTTGCCCAGGAGGAGGAGCTTCCTCTTATAGTTTTCACTCCGTCCCTCTCCTCAGCAGTTTCCCAGAACAGCCTGTGCGTGACCTCGAAGCTGGCCCAGATCACCGTGGAGCGGGAGAGCGGCTGCCTGGGCCTGACGCTGCGCGGAGGAGCCGACTACCCGCTGATTGTCACCCATGTGAGGCCCCATGGACCCGTCTACAAGACGGGACGCATCAAGCCCGGCGACCGACTGCTGCGCGTCGATAATGTGAGTGACTCTTCCGGTTCCGCTTTTCCTAGGAAATTTCTAAAAAATATATATATATGTCTTTAGGTCTCGCTGATAGGCAAGACCCTGGCGGAGGCCCAGCAGATCATCAAGTGCGGCGGCCATGTCTCGGGCTACACCAACCTGACCATCGAGTACGATGTCTCTGTGGTGCAGAGCGTGGAGTTCTCCATGGGACCGCTGCTCATCGAGATCGAGCGTCCCATGAACGACAAGTTGGGTTTAGTTCTTTGCAACTATACCCCAGCGGTGGCCGCCTCCGGTTCGGGTTCGAGCACGCCGCCCAGCAGCGGCGAGAAGATTGAGGAGTCCTCGTCCTCGGGGGTTTTCATAGCCAGCATCCTGCCCGCCAGCATTGCAGATCGGTGAGGATTGACTATAACCCTTGGAGAACTCGAGAACTCATTCTCACGCTTACCTCTGATCCTCTTGCAGCTGCGGCGCCTTATCCGTCGGCGATCAGGTGCTCTCCATCGACGACACCATGATCGAGCACACCGCCTTCAGTCCCGACGAGGTGATGACCATATTGGACACCGGCACGGGTCGCGGCTACACACAGATGCAGATCATGCCCGCTCACGCGCTGGCCCGCCGCGGTAAGTCTACTCCAGTGCCCCAGATCCCCCAGATCCCCCCTTGAATCCCCTCCCAGCTGCAGCTCCATTTGTAGCCATTTTTCGGCTATCTGGCGGAGGCAATCTGCGAGACGGAAGCACAAGGCCAACAGCCAGGCTCCCGAGCGGCGCGCCGAAGGTCTGGCGTGGGCGTCACGGCTAATGAACAGTCGCGTCCCCAGTAGCCGCTTCTATGGCAGCCACGTTCATGTCCACATCCAAATCCACATCCACGACAGCGGCTGAAACAATAGAGACGCCAGGCCATATATAGTATAGGTGCGAGGTGCGATCTAGGAGTTGTTTGGTGGGGATGGAGACAGAGACTTTAACTTATGGTTAGGAATAGTTAAAAAATTTAAATTTTAAAGGAGTTATAGTAAATTATTTAGTTATATTTATTCATCATTACCCTCTAAAGGTATCGTCAGCTACTAATCTTTTATAAACTAGGACAAACGGAAAGCTTAAAAGCTTTTAATTTAACATGCAGTTTAACGTACAGTTTAGGGCTCAGGGAAACCCTTGAAATAAAAGCTTAACTATATAATTTCTTTAATGGTTTTGTCCGCAATCCCTTGCTAATTAATATGTGACATAATTAATATATTCTACTTCTGTTTTATAACTTTTTTTACCTTAACTTGCACTTTAACGTGTACTTTAAAAAACTTAAGAACCTGAAGTTTTTAAAGGGAAATTAGATTCTATCAAAGGTTTCCTCAACGATCAGTAACTGATATTTGCAAACTAATATTCTCATAAAATTCAAGTACATTGTTAGCCTAATAGGTACTTTAACATGTACTGTAACATTTACCCTAAAAAACTTTTGAAATAAAAGTCTTTAATATTGTATTTCAAAGCAAACACGAAGAGTTTCAATCACAGGTTTCTCTTTATTCAGTTACTGATGATGAATCTAAAAATTATAGTACATATTTAGCCTAACAGGCACTTTAACTACCAGTTTAAAAAAAACTTGCGTTGACTGTGGTTTTTCATAGTTTCCTTAATTTAGTTTCCCTACTTTTGACAGAGCTTACCATACTGAGTTATTTTCAGTTACTGAAGAATATCTGAAAAATGCAAGTACATTTTTAGGCTAACATGCACTTTAACTTCCAGTTAAGGAATCTCATATTAATATTAATTGGGGACCTTCCAAAAGTATAAGTATTTCCCGTACAGCATTTCCTTCAGATTCAGTTCTTCGGCTGACAATTTATCGTTACCCCCACAAACTTCTCAAACCACCCTCGCTGCAGCCAATCAATTGTTTTTCCAAGTTCTTCCCTCCATTTGTTAAGCAAACACGCAGAGCGCGGCGCACATTCCGAAGACCGAAAGACCGAAAAAACCAAAAAAAGCAGTCTTAGATCATTCTCCCCTCCAATCAATCGAATCCAAATACGAATCCACAAATCCGGATCCAAGTGGAGGAGCGAGGAGTGTGGAGCGATCCGCTGGGTGCCATAAATTGTGGACGCGGCAGAGGACACGCAGCTGGGATCAGCTAAGCTGCCTGGGGATGTGGATGCAGGCTAAAAAGGTCTTAAAAGCTTCCATTAAATGGGAAGAAGGGAGAAGGTGTGATGGAAAGGCACCAGAGATTGAGGGCAGAGAGGGCACTTAGGGAGTGGGAGGAAGTAGAGGAGTTGTGGGAGCAGTTACTAGAAAATATTACCTTCTTCTTTATTCTTAAAAAATATTATTAATAATTATAATAATGTATTTATAAATCCAGGTCACCCGTCTCTCGGCAGTCCCAAGTACAGCTTTAGCACTCTGGAGTCCCGCAAATCCACGGCGGGCCGGCAGCGCCAGCGTTTCGCCCGCAAAAGCTCCCTGCCGCTGGAGGGACCTTTGTCCGCCGGAGGAGGAGGAGGACCTGCGCCAGGATCAGCAGGAGGAGGAGGAGCCGGTGGCATTCACGGCAGCAGCAGCCTGGGCATGGGTCTGGGCCTTTGCCGGGCCGAGAGCTTTCCCGTTCTCCTCGACTGCAGCCAAGGGGCAGGCATAATCCTCGCAGACGCAACCGGAACGGGTTCGGGAGCCACAACTGGAGCCGTGACTATAGCCCAGATCCTGGCCGACTCGGTGGCCGATCGCAGCGGCTGCATCCAGACCGGCGATCGCATCGTGGCCATCAACAAGATGTACAGCCTGGATGCGGCGGCCATGAGACAACTCCTCGAGGGCGGCTCCTCCAACCGCCCCGTCAATGGCAACTCGGCGCCCGCCAACTGGCTGGAGCTGGAGATCGAGTTCGATATGCCGGACGCCGTGGTGCCCTCCAGCGGTGTGTTCAGCGTCAAGTTGCTGCGCGCCGGCAAGTGTGGCCTCGGGTTGAGTGTCAGCGGCTCGAGCCATGGCGGCCTGGTCATTGCGGATGTGAAGATGGGCAGTCCGGCTCATCGTAGTGGTTCCCTGCGTGCCGGCGACATCCTGCTGGCCGTGGACCAGCATCCGGTGCAGCACTTCAATGTGGATGCTCTGCTCAAGGAGGAGGGAGGTCGCCAGCATGGTAGCAGCTCCGCCTCCTCGGACTTCACCACGCTGACCATCAAGCGCGT
Organism: Drosophila triauraria; assembly: GCA_014170255.2. Classification (NCBI taxonomy): domain Eukaryota; kingdom Metazoa; phylum Arthropoda; class Insecta; order Diptera; family Drosophilidae; genus Drosophila; species Drosophila triauraria. Next base: position 688,780 of record CM024333.1, on the reverse strand, counting down.
GGTCCTGCCCGACTTCCTGCCCATCTCCAGTCCCATCTACAGCAACTGTCCCGCCAGCCTGGGACTGGGCATGTCCTCCTCTGGCGGAGATCATGACCTCTACAGCAGCGCCTATGTCACGTCGTCGGGCAAGTATGCCGACTGTGTCTCCCTGAAGTCGAGGACTCCGCAGCCGGACTACTTCCGGGTGCCCAGCATGGACGATGCCAGTCTGCAGTCCGTGCAGCTAAGACATGGCCCTGGATCGGGTCAGGGTCCGGGCCAGAACAATGGCTGGGGACCGGCGGCCAACAGCAGTCGATCCTTTGTGTCGCCGCCCAACACGCAGAGCCTGACCACCGAGCTGCCCGAGGAGGAGGACGAGCAGGAGCAGCTGTATCCCGGCTACGAGCTGAATCGCTATGCAAGGTGAGTGTGACAAGCTTCTCCAGGAATATATCCTTAACCTTATCCCTATCCTTAGTGTTGACTGCACCGCTTTGCCCCCGCCCATGGAAAACAAGGTCTATGGCTCGGCGGCCAGTTCGAGCAGCAAGAGCAGCGGCAGCAGCCTCCATCAGATCATCTTTACGGTTCGCCTAGAGCCCAAGGGCGGGCTACTGGGCATCACCCTGGCTGGCAGCGAGGACATAACCAAGTCCATCACCATAAGCGGGCTGGTAGAGGGTGAGTCTTGTCCCTCTTTGCTCTCCTTAAGACTTAATTAATCCCTAATCCCTCCCTCCCAGGTGGCATTGCCCACAAGAATGGCCAGATCCATGTCGGCGACCAGCTCCTAGCCATCGATGAGCACTCGGTGCAGGGCATGCCTCTGTCGCATGCCACCAGCCTGTTGCAGAATCTCGGCGACCTGGTGGACCTGAAGATACTGCGCAGCCATGACCTGGCAAATGGCAGCAATGGCACCGGCACTCACCTCCTGCCCCAGACGCAGGCCATCTATGCCAAGGTCCAGCGGCGTCCGCGCAGCCCCTCGGCCAACACGGAGGCCAGCAAGGAGTCCAACAACAACAACAATGGCAGCGGGAGCACCAATGGCAATGGCAAGCCACGAATCTTCCATGTGACCTTGTACAAGGACAAGGTGTACGATGACTATGGCTTCTCGGTGTCGGACGGACTGTACGAGCGGGGGGTCTTCATCAACCGGATCCGGAGTGGCGGTCCGGCGGACATGTGTGGACTGCTCAAGCCCTTTGATCGGATCATGCAGGTGGGTCCCTGAATACTAATTAATAATTAATTAATTAATCCTTATTTATCCTCCGTTTCGTCCAGGTAAATGAGATGAAGACCCAGGACTTTGACTGCTGCCTGACTGTTCCGCTGATTGCCGCCGCCGGGGACAAGATCGAGATGATCATGCAGCGCACCGAGTAATCCCGATCCTGGTTACCGAATCTATGTTAAACTAGTTGTACGCTGAGCTTAATCCTAAGTGCCATTTCTAGCCCATAATAAGCCCTGTGCCCGATAAACCGATAAACCGATTTCCAAACGAAAAAGAACACTAAATGGAACGGCTTCAAGTTAGAGCTGGAAGGAATATAAGTAATCGATAAATGTCGAACTTGTACCAGCTCTACTTCCATCTATCGCGTATCGATATGCCAAGTACAGTCTGCCATAACCAAATAATGTCCTCTTTATACTAGATCTGCCATAATTCTACTTTAAATCTACGCTAAAATTTGTTTTCTAGCAAATAAATAATCATACCGAAAGTTTGTTCAAAACTAAACCATAATAACTTATTTCTTTCAATTTATTAAGAATGAAATATATACTAGAAGGTAAATAAATTCTTTAAAGTAAAGCATCTTTAAATCTCTTTAAATTAAAACAAAAAGTGAGTTAAATTTGTATTTAAGTTATTATTTCTCACCTAATTGTTTATCTTATTAAATTATTCATGTTTTAATTTCCTAACAGCTGACCCAGTTCTAGTTTGACCCAAATTATGACTTGTTGTGTGTGTGCCAGAAACGAGATTATAATGATAATACTTTTTATATATATTTCCCTTGAAAAGTCCCAAAATAGAATTATAAACCTAGTTCCGTTTCGGGATCTAGAAGTTACAATATGCTGTCCTCCCTGTTCACTTGTGCTTTGTACTTTGCTCTCTTCGGAATCGAACTGACGCCGATCTGATCGATCTGTGTAAACAATAATAATAATAAATCCCCTTGGGGGCTTGTGTTATTTACGTTTGCGAGTTGTAGTCCCAGCTTTATTGTTATTCAATATATTCTGGAATGTGTGTATACTTTCTATTTTCGCATCCGTAATCTGTTGTAACTGTACACGTAAATAGAGTCCCGATGCCGATACCCGATTACTGCGATTCTCGATGGTGTAAACAACATATTTTGTGCGTCAGTATGGCGAAAAATATTGCCACTCTCCTGCAAAAAGTGTTTTTAGTTGTTAGACTTTCCATGGCGTCATGTTTTTGAGAAAATTAAGTAGCTTAATCGAAATAATCGATATATTCGATATTTGTTATCGAAAATTTCCACAATAATTTATATTTAAAGTTAAGCTGTTATCGAAAAACTACACAATAATTTCTCTTTAAAGTTTAGGTATTATTTTTTTACTAGAAACCTGACATGTGCAGGCCAGTGTTGCCATTGCAAGTGTGGATTTTTGAACCGGAATCGATTTTCGGAATCAAAGTTCGATGCTTATCGTTCGGAGAGAGAGACAGACAGAGAAAGAGGCCTGTTGCTAACACCCGGAACTGGAAACTACGAGCTAACTCAGCCGAATCATGCCCCTTGATTGGCCTTAGTTATTCCCTAAAATACCCCCAGTTTCCAGGCAAAGTGTGGGTGCTGAGGAGGACCGAGAATGTGGTAAACAAAAACAAGAATAAAGCGGACAACGAAGTTTGATAACGGACACCGAAAGGCCGCCCTCTGGCTGTCTGCTGCCGGCTGGAATCCGATGATCACTTTGACGTCAATGGTCCAGCGTTCGAGATCCTGGTAGAATCGATCGTAAACACCTTCTGCCCAGTTCGCAATCCGGACTTTGGACGCCTCGAAAGCGAAACGGGATTCTACGAAAGCCGGACGGCTGATAAGGCAAGCCAACTGGGAATCGGAATGGGAATACTAACCAGACATTGACACCACCTGTCAGGGGGCTGCGGATCGAAGGCCTGGCGTTTGACACAGTTTTGTGAAGGAATCTCCCGTTTAGTTTTAGCACAGCGAGAAATAATCGGGAATTCCAATTTTAGATTAGAACATAATCATAAAGTTCACTAATATAATGTTTAAATATAATAACAGCCTTTAGTCACTTGATAATATTGGTTTGATATGAAAGACTGAATACTTATGGCTTCATTAACAATACACGGCTTTTGGCTCTTAAGAAGACCTTAAATTTTCACATATAAAAATATATTTCGAAAAATATGATATTTTTTTTTTAAAATCTAAGCTAAATATAATCATAACTCAGCCAAAATAGCCTTAATTTCAACTCGGAAAGCATTTTTAAGTTAGTTTTTATTCAAATAATTAATCTGCATATTTACTTTGGAAATTAAAAAAAATTAATTTTTTTTCCCAACTTTTGAAAAAAATCGTGATGTAACCCCTTATGAAATTTTCAAAAATCGATCAAAATTTTTTTTTCTGATATTTTTCAATATTTTGGTTTTAAATGCTTACAATATTAATAACGAATCGGAAAATACACGGCTTTTGGCTATCACTCCTATTTTGGCTATAGGAGGCTCTTAAAAAGACCCACAATTTTCACAAAAAAAAAAAAAAAATTTTAATTTTGAAAAAAGATAAAATTTTTTATTTTTAATTTAAAATGATTTTACTTAACCCTTTATAAAATATGCAAAACTTATTATTTTGCTCTTATATTGCATTTCTTTCTGTGAATAATCGCCGCTTGGCAGTCGAAGGGGGGCTTCGGCTTCGTCGCTATTCCTGACCCTATATGCTTGAATGGATTCCGAGAACCCCAGAACCCGACCGATCGCACCCTTATCAGCCCCGCCTCATGGCGGTCACTTTGTTGTGGGTCCAGCAGCGCGTCTCTTATCATGAAGGTGCATCCGATTCAACAAAGAGCGAAGCGACCCGCTGCCAGCTGCCGCTGTACTTTGCATCTACACTGAGCGAAACGGCTGGCGTTCCAGGCTGTTCGAGGCTTTTGGGCCTTATCAGCGTTCAGCTCAGGGCCAACGGCAGCGGGGCAGCGCAGCTCTGCTCTCTTCAAGTCGCGTGCCGAAGCTGGGGGTTAAGAGATGGCAAATCAAAAGGTTCTAGAAAATAATGTTTAAAAGCTTAAATTGTAAATGAAAATAATTATAATTAAGGTTAATTCCAGTATTTATTTTAAAGAGTTTTCTGTATTTTTGTTTATGCTAAACCTAAATTTAAATCCTTATTAATTTATTTAATATTTATTTATTTCTTTCACAAATCTTTGGCTTTAAAAGTTAGCTAGCTTTTGGCGGGAAACCCGCTAAAGCGCCAGCACTATCGGCCCAACGTCATCGGCTGCGTCTTCGACTGCAGCTACGAATGCGCTTTCCGCCTCTCTTCGTCTCCGCCTTCGCCTTCGGCTTCGTCTCCGCCTTCGGCTTCGTCTTCGGCTTCGTTTTCGTTTTCGCTTTCGCCTACTTCGCTCGGCATAAAAATTGACCGGGACGCAGCTGATCCAATCAGTGCTGCGACGGTTCTCAGGCGACCAAGATCGGCGGACAATATAACAGCGAAACTATATAAGCGAGACCCTAGAGGGCCAGAAAGTAACGGCAAACGCGACTAGACACCACACTCGTGGAAGAGACAGCACTCCTCCTCAGTCGATAAGATTAACTAAGGCCGAAAAGACTTAATTAAAACTAACAAGCCGTCGTAACTCGCCCAAAGACTTGGCCTTAGATAATAGCCAACTCGAGTGGCAAGTGATTTGTGATTATTCCTATAACCATTCATGTGCATAGTGACAAATAAAGAGGAATAAAGGAGCCCAGGATGTACGTGGCCAACACCACCGGTGGCCTGATGCTGCAGACCATGCTCTACCTGGCCAACCACACCAGCCGGGCGGCGGTCAACACCCTCGTCGACCTGCCACCAGCCCCCAAAAGCGGTAAGTACCGATCCCAATACCGATCCACTTATTCCACTTGAGAGCTACGACGATTGCGCCAGGCAGCGTAACTAGAATTCCTAGCAAAAGTGCTTCAGCCAAATACAACAGTTACAGTCTGAGTTAAGCTTTTAGATTTTGAAGAAATTTAAATTCATAAAATATACTAATTATTCCAGTAATTCCTATTAAGTTCTGAGTAGTAAAGGATTAATTAATGCAAGTCGGATCTGAGCCTGAGCATTAGTACCAAAATAAAGGCAGATTTGTCCTACAGGAATAGGAATAGAAATAATGTATAAATAAATATGTTATATTAAAAGGATAATTCTTTACGAGTCTTGTAGTTAATTCAGACTTATTTCTACATTTCTAACTAAGTAAAAAAGGCATAAATAAATAAAATAAAAGAAAGAACAGGAACCAGCAGTGCCATCTGTGCCACCAGCCATATTTTAATATCATATCGAAATTAATATTGAAACCTTAGTAAAAATAATAAGAACAATATGGCTTTCTGCAGACTCATTTCTCGACTCAATTATATTTTCCCTAATTAGCCCATTTAACGCTTGGCTTGCAGCTATTGTTTTGGCCCCAGCTGTGCATTTTGGGCCCAATTTGGGGCTTCCTCAGCTGCTCTCTAAGTGGTTTCTCGTTGGCTCTTTGCGTGTGTGTCAAGCAAACAGTTTTTGGGCCTTTTTTTGGGGCACTTTTGGGCCACTCTAAGCTTGAGAGGCTGAGCCACAGGGAAAGCTCTGCCATGAAATCGATCTCGATAGCCATTAGCAGCACTAAAAAAAAAAAATAAAATAAGGATCATACCCAATATCAAATATAAAATATATTTATTATATAAAAAATTAAATCAATGTATAATTAAATACCTTAGAGGGTAATTTCTTAAACTCAGAAAAGTCTATTGAATTTATTAACTTAATTTATAGGCAAACATTTAAAGAATTACGTTTCATTTTATTTTAATTATTCAAAGGCTCTCACTCTTTGGAATCTCTCTGGCTTAAAACTGTTATATTAACTTTAAACACAGAGAAAGTCATACTTTTTCTGGTGTTTCTGTTCGCCTGGTACTTTGTTTGTATCTATATCAGAAAAAAAACCTTCTGCAAGGGTATAAAAATACTGATTAACATAAACTTAAGGTCCCTAGAATATTTGGCCAATTTGAAGTCTTCTTGAGCTCATCTTTTAGCCAAAAAGAGAGTGATTGCCAAATGTCACACATTTCCCGATTCGCAATTAAAATCTTAATTAATTTATAGTGAAATATTGAAAAAAATGGGAAAAAAAATTTTGGTAAATTTTTCAAAATTTCATAAGGGGTTACATCAGTAAAATTCTCGAAAATTGATAAAAAAATTAATTTTTTAAAATTACTAAACGCAGTATGCAGATTTATTTATTCACTAAAAACTAACATAAACCTGCTTTCCGAGTTGCAATTAAGACTGTTTTGGCTGAGTTGTGATTATTTTTAGCTTTGATATGTCCATAAAATTGGAATACTTTGGGAATATTGATTTTTTAAGAGATCGGCTTGATAGTTAATGCTTTAAATATTTTAAAACTTAACTTAACTGGTTAAATAAATTTTTGAATGCAGTTTAATCTTATAATGGTTAATAATCTTGCTTTCTAACACTTTTTCTGGTTAAAACTTTGTTGCATTTCCCTAAAATGGAGCTGCACATTTCTCTCTGTGTTGTGCGCGGTGGTAACAGGTGGATTTAGTATGGAAATCAGGGTCCCGGGGGCTAATGACGTGCCTCGTCCGGTATCGCAAATAGTATGGCGATGCGGCGATATGTGATATGGATATAGAGTTATATATAGGAGCCATGCGGCTATATCTAATCGAAAACTTCCGATGCAAACGGAAGGCGAAAGCAGACGCTGAGGAGAGCCAGCGGACCAAGATACAGAAAATAATAAATATGAAGAAGAGACGACACTGGTCACTGGTGGGCCATTCATGCTCCGGTGGTCAGTAAACAGTAAAAGGGTGCCTTCTCGATTTCCGACCAGCGGTCATCACGGCTCACTGGCACGCCTAATGGCTCTCAGCTGTGTGTCCGTCCAAGAAATGGCCAAAAACTGACCAAAACTTGGCCAAAAACGCTTCAGAATATGGTTATTGTCGTTGATTTCTTGGCTTTTTATTGAAGTTTTGCATTTTCCAGTTGGCTACACTGATAAGCAGACCAAAACGGTTCTAATTGACATGTTTTCCATATGGAAAAATATATTTTTAAAGCAGGGCTTGAAATTATGGCTAATTGGTAATTTATTAAAGACAAAGTACCAAGGTTTCTTGGCCATTCTAAGGCTTAATATAATATATGAATATTTTTTTATTATAATTAAATTAATTACTTAAAGGACAATATTTGTTCTTGGCCTTAAATAACTTTTTGTTATTAAATAACTGATAGTTGCAGTGCTCCTCGAGCTTATCTGCGCCCTCCTTTGATTTACAATTTGAAAAAACCAAACTAATCCCCTTCTTCAATCCCCATCCGTCCCCGCAGATATCAACGAGGTGAAGTGCTTCGGCGTCTACGGCTGCTTCCCCCTGAACGGGCCCTGGAACACGGTCACCCGCTCAATTAACGTCCATCCGCAGAAGCCCTCGGAGATCGAGCCGCACTTTACGCTGCACACGCGCCGGCAGATGGATCAGCCCAAGTACCTGGATCTCAACGATCCCGACAATGTCCAGGGCATGGGCATTGATCCGCGCGGCAAGATCTTTCTGCTCGTCCACGGCTATCTGGAGTCGGGCGAGATCCCCTGGATGTGGGACATGGCCAAGGCCCTGCTCGCCTACGAGCCGGAGGGCACTGCCTGCGTCGTCCTCATCGATTGGGGCGGCGGCGCCAGTCCGCCGTATGTCCAGGCCGTGGCCAATATCCGGCTGGTGGGCGCCATAACGGCGCATGTGGTGCACATGCTGTACGAGGAGCTGCATCTGCCCAATCTGGACAATGTCCATATCATTGGCCACTCCCTGGGCGCCCATTTGTCCGGCTATGCGGGCTCCCACCTGCAGCGGGACTTTGGCTTGAAGGTGGCCCGGATCACGGGCCTGGATCCGGCAGCGCCACTCTTCACCGACACCGATCCCATCGTGCGGCTGGACAAGACGGACGCCCACTTCGTGGATGTGGTGCACACCGATGCCAATCCGCTGATGAAGGGCGGACTGGGCATCAATATGCGGCTGGGCCATGTGGACTTCTTTCCCAACGGCGGCTTTGATAATCCCGGCTGCAACAAGAAGTTCCAGGATGTCGTCAAGAAGAAGACCCTCTTCCTGACCATGCAGGAGTTCTTAGGATGCAATCATATCCGCAGTCAGAATTATTTCACGGAGAGCATCGGCTCCAAGTGTCCATTCCTGGGCATCACCTGTGACTCGTTTGAGGTGAGTGAGAAAGCGAGTGGATTTTTGGTGTTTTAATAAGAAATGTTTGAAATATTTTGAGTTCCCAAAGTTTGAATTATTTTCTTGTGCTGTACAGCGACATCTGGTGGGCTTATTTAAGATTATTCAAACTAATCCCAAAATAGCGACATCTGGTGGGCACTAATTCAAACTAATCCCATCTCAACAGCGACATCTAGTGGGCACATTTGAGATTATTCAAAGAGATTATGAGCACAAGAAAATAATACAAACTGAGCCCAAAAGTATGCACTTTCGTGGGAACTTAAAATATTTATTTTTTTTATTTTTAAGGCTTTTTTATTCATCATATTCTGACAAAATCCTCCCTATTTCTCTGATCCCTTAGAGCTTCAAGGACCACAAGTGCACCAGCTGCGAGGAGCCGGGCCACACCTGCCTGCGCATGGGCTACCACAGCCAGGAGGACTACCAGGAGCAGGTGGAACTCGGCCAGCTGCGCCAGGGCGATTCGCCCGGTGTCTTCTACCTGACCACCGGCGACCGGGCGCCCTTCTGCCGGCTGCACTACAGGATCACGGTGCGTGTGTCCGGCCACGACGAGAGCACCCTGCACGGCGGCGAGGTGGGCATCCTGTCCGTCCAGCTGCACGAGAAGAAGAAGCTCGGAAATGGGATTGGGAAGCGGACGGCAGCCGCAGCCGCAGCAACCACCTCAGCCGCAGCCACGGAACTGATGCGATTCTCGCCCAAGGCCATGTACTTTGAGCCGGGCTACGAGTACAAGGCTCTGGTGGCCGGACGGGATCTGCGGGAGCCGGAGTACGCCACCGTGAACTGGGAGTATCCGACGAGCATCCTGAATCCGCTCACCTGGCGCATTCTGTCCTCGCCGAGGATCTACCTGGAGTACGTGCTGATCGAGGCGATGGAGTCCAGCGAGCTCTACCTGAAGCTCTGTCCGGAGCACGAGGGCGCCATTCTGGCGGGCGTGGAGAATGTCCTGCGCTCCAGTTACTGCAAGGATTAGCTTTGATTTTTTTTTATTAATTTAATTATTTGCCTATAAATAACCACTTTGACTATTTGCTAGTTAGAGTTAAGTCGCAGCTGCTTAATCACACGCTAGTTGGTTGTATTAAGTAGCTAATCCATGAATTTAATTCGCATTAAGATTAAGAAAATGTGTAATTCTCGGCAAAAGCCAGCAGTGGGCGGTTCCTGTCCCGGCTTAGTGGGACTCGCAACCCCCGCCGGCTGGCTTGTGCCCCAGCTATGGGAACAGTTTTTTTGCTATAAAACTGTTCCCCCCAACTGTTCCCCATTGAGGGTTTTTTATAGCAGCTTCATAGCTGTGGTAGGAACAGTCTGTATTTTATTTATAGTATTGTAATTATGACCCCGAATGTATGTGCATCCCCGAATCGTTATTTATTTTGTAATTTAATACTTTTTTTTCTTTTTTTTTCGCAAGCATCTAAAATGTATTTGTAGTTTGTAGATCCATTGATAAAGCCTACTTTAAATAAATAAAAACAAATAAACTAAAATGATACGTTTTTTTTATTCATTATTTGGTTTTTCAGTATTTTTATATCAATGCAGAAGGTATAATTTCTCATATCCACAGGAACCAGATACCAGGCAAACAGAAACACCAGATAGAGGATGACTTCTACTGCGCTTAAAGTTATTATAACAGTTTTAAGTCAGACAGATCCCAAAGACAGAGAGAAAGAGAGAGAGAGAGAGAGCCAGAGAGATGCCTCAACTGTTATAATAAACTTAGGTTGAGAGTTCAGCGTCTACCAGCTGCCATTTCTGTTCTCCTGGTATTTTATTCTCATCGATGGGGAAATTGGATGGAAATTGGGTGGAAGACGCACTGTTAGGGGTTTCTGGTACCAGGCGAACAGAAATACTAGATGGAGAATAACTTCTCCTGCGCTTAAAGATAATATAACAGCTTTAGGCCGGAGAGGTCCCGAAGAGAGAGAGGCAGAGAGCCTATAACTGTTATAATAAAATTATGCTAACATTGCAGCGTCTGCCAGCTGCCACTTCTGCTTGCCTGGTATTTAATTCTCATCAATGGGGAAATTTGAAGGAAATTGGGTGAAAATTATATGGAATTTGGATGGAAAACGGACTATTAGGAATTTCAGGTAACAGGCGAACAGAAACACTAGATGGAGGATGGCTTCTCCTGCGCTTAAAGTTAATATAACAGTCTTAGGCCGGAGAGGTCCCGAAGTGAAAGAGGCAGAGAGAGCCCATAACTGTTATAATAAAATTATGCTAAGATTGCAGCGTCTGCCAGCTGCCACTTCTGCTCGCCTGGTATTAAATTCTCATCGATGGGTAAATTTGAAGGAAATTGGATGGAAATTTTATGGAATTTAGATGAAAAACGGCAAATTTCGGATTTCAGGTACCAGGCGAACAGAAATACCAGATGGAGGATAACTTTTACTGCGCTTAAAGATAATATAACAGTTTCAAGCCAGAGAGATCCCAGAGAGAGAGAGAGAGAGAGAGTCAGAGAGTCTAAGAGTCATTTGTGGATCGTTTGTGGATCATATGTGGATTGTATGTGGATCACATGTGGAACATATGTGGGTCGTATGTGTAACTTGTGGAACTTGTGGACCACATGTGGATTGCATGTGGGTCGTATGTGGAATGCATGTGGCTCGTGTGTGGATGCTGTGGATGATGTCTCTCTCGCACCATCCACAGCATCCACGCACGAGCGGAGAACATAGATGGCAGCTGAGATGGTGTCTCTTTCCGCACCATCCACAGCATCCACGCACGAGCGGAGAACATAGATAGCAGCTGGTCTCTGAGATTTCTCTGACTCTCTCTCTCTATATCTTTTTAATCTCTTGTTTAAAATTGTTATATTAACTTTAAGCGCAGGAGAAATCATTCTCCATCTAGTATTTATGTTCGCCTGGTAACTGAAATCCCTAATAGTACGTTTTCCATCCAAATTCCATATAATTTTTACCCAATTTCCTTCAAATTTCCCCATCGATGAGAATAAAATACCAGGCGATCAGAAAGGGCAGCTGGCAGAGGCTGCAATCTTAGTATAATTTTATTATAACAGTTATGGGCTCTCTCTGCCTTTCTTTCTTCGGACCCTCTCCGGCCTAAAGCTGTTATATTATCTTTAAGCGCTGTAGAAGTCATCCTCCACCTAGTATTTCTGTTCGCCTGGTACCTGAAATCTCTAACAAACCGTTCTTCAGCCAAATTCCATACAATTTTCATCCAATTTTCTTCAAATTTCCCCATCGATGAGAATTAAATACCAGGAGAACAGAGATGGCAGCTGGTAGACGCTGAACTCTTAGCCAAATTTTATTATAACAGCTATGGGATCTCTCTTACTCTCTCTCTCTCTTTCGCTTTGGAACTTCTCTGGCTTAAAACTATTATATTATCTTTCACCGGAGTAGAAGTCATCTTCTATCTAGTGATTATGTTCGCCTGGTACATGAAACCCTTTGCAATGGATATTTCCATCCAATTTCCTTCAAATTTCTATACAATTGTCCTATCGATGAGAATGAAATACCCGGCGAGCAGAAATGGCAACTGGTAGATGCTGCACTCATAGCCTCAATTTATTATAACAGCTTTGGGTTCTGGCTCTCTATCTCTCTTTCTCTCTTTCTCCCTGTCTTTGGGATCTCCTGGCCTAACACTGTTATATTAACTTTAAGCGGAAAAGAAAGAATACCCTTTCTGGTTTTTCTGTTCGCCTGGAATCTTTTTTCAATCGATATGAGAAATTTACCTTCTGCAAGGGTATAAAAATACCGTTAACATAGATCTAAGGTCCCTAGAGTATTTGGCCTATTTGAAGCCTTCTTGAGACCATCTTATAGCCAAAAAGGGAGTGATTGCCAAATGTCGCAATAAAAATCTGAATTCATTAATAGTAAAATATTGATTGATTTGTCGATTATATTTTAATACTTTAAAATATAGTTAGTTCTAAACTCTCAGGTGAAGGAACTTTCTGATAAAAAGGTTGAGCTCCCAAAAGCCAGAATATATACTGTCCCACGAGATCGGATCTGCAGGCAATAACTCAAATCAGCTGTGGATTCTAATGAATTATAAACACAAACACGGAACGGCATGGCGGCGATGGAGGGAGGCGATGGCATTCCAGGGAGACGCGCAGACACGGAACCCCAAGTCCCCCCAAGTCAGACCGTTGTGGATGTTAATATTTTAAATGCTTATCGGGGCAAATGTATCTATCGCATGCATGTGTATCTTTTACATATAATTGATATTATCTGCATTGATTCGACGTCGTTTTCAACCTCGTTCACTCGTTCGCTCGCCGCTGTCTCATTTTCTCAGTTCTCCGTTTTCAGTTTTCAGTTCTCAGTTCCCTGTCCCTGCTTCAGTTTCTGTCTTCTCTTGCTGTCTCCGTTTCTGTGGCTGGGTCTTTGTTTTATGATCGAACATTTGGACATTCCAATGCTCCCAGTCCCCGTGCACTGAGAAAATATGGTAGTTAGACATTGAAAATTACAGATAATCAAGAATTTACACCTCTCGTAATTTTGGGAATCACAAGCCGTCAAATAATGGACAAGAGATACATATTATTGGGCTTAGAGATGAAAATATTTCGATATTTAACGATTTAAAATCGATTTCGGTGTAAAAAAACATCGATAATTTCGACTAGAGCTCGCAATACTCCGATACTTAACGATTTAAAATCGAAAATATCGATTATTTTTCTTATTAGGCCTCATCTTGAATTATTTTGCAGTGTACCTCCGCTCCAGACCCCGACCTCAAAGCCAACCTCAATCGCGGCTCCAATGCTGGCCCATAAATATGTTGACAGAGACAGAGACGGGGCTAGCGGGTGAAAGCGAGACGGCTGATGATCATGTTGACAATGTTTCGTTTCGATTCGATTCTGGGAATCGAGAAATTGTTTGAAAACCTTTTCGTGTTTTGACTCTCTCGCGGCTCCCACTTATTCCCATGATATGCATTCATTAATAATGTTAATCGATTTGGGATAACTCTCCTCTTGATCCGAGGGCCGAGTTGCCACCGAATACTCGTCACTTGTTGCACTCTCGGGGGGAGGAGGGGGAGGGCCCAGAAAAAAAGGGGTGGCAGCAAATTGGCTAAGTGCCTCCCATTTTTGAGGGCTCCCAGTCTGCCTCTCAATTAGTTCACCTCGCGGCGTCGGGTGCCTCCTGCCTCCTGTCTCTTGTCTCCTCGGTTATGTTCCTTACACTGGAAATAACAGAGAATAATGAATTATAATAATATAAACTATATTTAACAGGCCTGGGGAAAGTATACCTTATTTATTATTTAATTTTAGAATAGTTTTTAAATAACAAAATATATTAAATTACTTTTCAATATGAAAACATATTACTTTCGTGTACTTTGTTCCTAATTTTAAAATATATTTACAAAACACACTTTCTTTATATCTTGTTAAATATTTAATTGAATTTTTGTATTTTTATGAATTAAAATTAAATTAAAGTAAAGAGAAATCCCTTTAAACAAAATTTAAAATAATTGTAAAACCTCTGAAAGCATTTTTCTTAAGCTTTGTTATTACAGAAACTCTTCATATTGACTCCAGGATTGACATTTTGACCTACACTTCCAGTGTAGCCTTTTCCTACTCCTTTTTTTTCCAGCCAAGATTTTCCTTCCATTTTCCTCCCCAAGACCGACTTTTGGCATAAATCAGATGAGGAGCGCCGGCTGAGGGACATCAAATGGGGCTCAAATCAAAATGTCATAATTCCAGCGGGCGACATCAGCGACAATACGTCAACATGGCCCCCGCCTGCCGGATTTTCATCGGACTTCACCCTTCCCAGGAGGGGATCGGGCATAGGATGCGCATCCACACCCACCCACTCTCGCTGTCACTCCTCCGTTTAATTAGTCGCCCGCGCCGGCGTCGCAAACAAATCACATAATTATGATTGAGCGCAGGCAGCGGCAACTCTTTCTTCGCAGGGAAAGGGGAGGCTTCCCCTTTTCCCAATGGAAACCCCCTTGGATTTTACCCTCCCTCCCTGCCTGCCTGCCTGCCGCTGTGGCGCATTTTGGGGTTTCCTTTATGGGCCGTCAGAGACGCGTGCATAAATATAAATCAGGGCCGGCTCACAGCTGCCGTAATTGAATGCAAATGTCCATCCAAAAATACGATGGATCTAAAGTGTTCTCCCCTGTATACTCCTCCCTACTCTATATCCCCGAGCCACTGCTCTGGAAGGCTAGACAAGAAACAGTGCTGGCTGACTTGTCTATAACTTGGGGATGTCCCAGAGGGAGATGTCTCGGTTTTGCTATTTTTGAGAAATGCTTAATATATGTTTATCAGCTTTTTAATATTTTTCGGAGACTATCGATATTTTTACATTTTTTCTACCTTATTTATTATTATTTAATAATTTATATTGTTGTTTTTATTAATGATTCAGAATTTTATATAGCCAGTTCTTAATCGAACTCGGATCTATCTTGCATAAAAATCGTTTGCCCACCGCTGAGACCTCTAGGCTATGCCGTTTATTACATAGTTGCCAGCTTCTACATAAGATAAGTCTTAAAATATTTAAAGCATGAAAGCATTATGCATAAAGCTTATCTCTTTAAAAACCACTATTCCCAGAAATTAAAATAATCATAACTCAGCCAAAACAGCCTTAATTTCAACTCGGAAAGCAGTGTTATATTAGTTTTTAGTAAATAAATAAATCTGCATACTAAGTTTAGAAATTTTTAAAAATCGTTTTTTCCCCAATTTTCGACAATTTAAGTGATGTAACCCCTTATGAAATTTTGAAAAATTGGCCAAATTTTTTTTTTCAATTTTTTTTTAATATTTTACTAAAAATGAATTAAGATTTTAATTGCGAATTGGGAAATGTATGACTTTTGGCTATCTTTCGCCTTTTGGCTGTAATATGCTCTCAAAAAGAGCTCAAATATGCCTCTATCCTAGGGATATCGATATTTATCGATAATTTGAAACCCTAAAAGATTTATCTTAATAATATCGGAGAATAAAATATGTTTCGTTTCTCATACCAAAATCTCACCTTCCTTTTTTGTATACTTTCAAAAATCCGCTTCTGTCATCACTGATGGGCTCAGCCCTCCCGTTCCCGCGGAGGCGACAATCTGCTCTAAATTATCACGTGTAGGTGCCGCCGTCGGTTGTCTCCCCGCTCTTTCATTGCTCCATTGTGTTTGCTGGCGATGCGTGGAAAACTAATTTCCCACTCTCTCCCGCTGGCATTTTCCTGTGCCATTCATCTTGTGCATTTTTCTGATATTCATAATTTGTGGCGTGTGCTGGCGATGGATGGCAGTGGCTGGCAGAGGCTGGAGGATGTCTCCTCCTTTTCTCAAGATGTTAAATTGCACCACGTGTTTTCGATAATGACGACATAATTACGCGCACGAAAAAAAGTGGCAATGAGAGAGCAAATATAGATGAAAGGGAGCTTAGAGGGCTCTAAATATTAGTAAAAAAATAAAAATAAATGAATAAATATCACAAATTATTATACAATCTGCAAGGGTGTAAAAATATCGATAAATATCGATTAAAAGGCTCATATTGGAGCTTCTCTTGATAGCTCATATTTATATTTTCGATAAATATCGATAAAAAGGCTCATAAAAATCGCAGATGTTAGAATAAACTTGAACTGGCAGAAAACTTTGGGGAAGAGTTTGGGTAATAACTTAAGCTAAAGGCTCTTTAAGCTTAAGTTTATTCCATAAATTGTTTAGTTTTATTATTATTATATTTATTTTTTATATTTGTATTATTATTGTTTTTATTATTATTACTTTTGTTATTATTACTCTCCCCCTTTCTCTGCTAGAACTTGTCAACCCTCTCGCTGGCAGTTCTAAACAAATGAAATGTCAAAATGCAAACAGCAGACAACAAACAAAAACAAAGGCAGAAAAGGATAAAGGATAATGGATAATGGGTAATGGGGCGGGGACCGCCCGCGGTCACTTAGAGCACTAATTTAAATATCATTAGTAAACAATTAAAACAAAGAAAGGCTCCCAGAAAGGGACTCACCGAAAAGGACGACGACGGCGACAAAGCCTCTTGTCACCGCCTCGGGGCGGGAAGCAGCCAGAGTCAGGAGCAGCAGCAGGACCTGTGGCAACCAGAGGGAGGGTGCGCATAAATGTCAACAAGGAAAAACCCAAAACATCAAAGTCAGAGTCGTACCTGGCATATCCTGGATTTGTTTTTTATGCAGATCGAATATGCCTTGACATTTGCCAGGATATGTGCTTAGAAGAAGGCAAATCAAAGGACAAACAATGGGGCGATGACAGGTCTGCGGCTTGGCCCGAGTTGTGACAGGATTGGGATTGGTTCTGGAGCTGGGAATGGAGGCAGGTGTCGGTGTGTCATGGATCCTGGCTAAAGGATACTGGTTACTGGTTCCGGGTTCCTTACTCCTGATTCCCCTCCTCATTTCTGATTGCATTCCAAATGCCATTTGTCAGGCGAAATGGGAATCGTGCCTTATCGATGCGCGGGGCTAGCAGGCACATGGGTTCGGGGCCACGTGTCCTGCCCAGAGAGAGAACCAGGTCTAGGATGCGGTCACCTGATGATGCTTTTCCCACAGGGGGTGGGTGCTGCTGCTGGTGATAGAGAGCCTGGTAACATGATCCCTGCGTGCCGTGCCGTGCCTGGGCATAATTTGTTATCCTCGGACCTCGCTGCCTTTTGTGCCGCGCTGACGTTGATTATTTCCCATCCTGGTCCTGCTCATGCTCCTGGCTCCCCATTAAGAGATGCGAGTCCTCTCGTCCTCGCACCTTTTGTGCCCACACAAAATATCGATTACATTTCGCTGAAAGTTTTCGTTAGAATAAACACAAATAAAAGCCATGGCCAAGGAGACAAAAGAACCGCAGAACAAAGCAGGCCTCGGCCTCGACTCGACTCGATTTTGGATCCCACACATAACCATAAATAAGGGTAATAAAAGTGATGCTCAGTTGTCGCTGCTGCGAAGATGCAGCTGCATCTTCCCATCGCTCCACTGGAGCCATTGCTCCATCTACAGGACACAGATACAGATACTTATTGGGCTGCCAAAGTGCAGATACTCGTTCCGATTTGGTCCCGACAGATACAGCTACAGATACGGCTACAGAGAGGCTGCTGCTAATAAATAAATGTGCTGCGTTGCCAATAATCATAATATTAACTCAGCCGCCGGAAGGACTAATGAGCTCCGACATTTTCTAAGTGAGATTTATAAGGGTTTATAAGAAAACATTATAAAATACAAATTGAAATTGAAATAAAAAAAGAATCAAATTTTGTTGGACAAATCAAAGCTTAAAATAGTCATAACTCAGCCAAAACAGCTATAATTTTAACTCGGAAAGCAGTTTTATGTTAGTTTTTAGTAAATAAATAAATCTGCATACTGCGTTTAGTAGTTTTAAAAAATTAATTTTTTCGCCAATTTTTGATAATTTAGATGATGTAACCCCTTATGAAATTTTGAAAAATCGATCAAAATTTTTTTTTCGATTTTTTTCAATATTTTACTTCAAATGAATTAAGATTTTAATTGCGAATCGGGAAATGTATGACATTTAGCTATTACTCGGTTTTTGGCTATACTATTCTCTCAAAAAGAGCTCAAATATGCCTCTATTATAGGGACTTTAGGTCGATATTTATCGGTAATTGAATACCCTATTTTCTGCATTGAAAAACATCAAAAACTTTGACTTTTCGATTTAAAATCGATATTTTGTACAGCAAAAACTTTTTTCTGTTAGTTTTTATCGATTTAAAATCTGTTTGCTGTACAGAAAAACATCAAAAACTACGATTTCTCCGATTTTTTGCTAAGAAAAATATCAAAAACTTCGATTTATCGATTTAAACACTATATTAGCTTAGAAAAAACTTCAAAACTTAGATTTCATGAATTAAAATCCGATTTTAACTCAATTTGTTGGTTAGAAAAATATTATAAACTTTGAGTTATCGATTTTTTGCAAAGAAAAATATCAAATGCTTCGATTTATCAATTTAAAGACTATTTTTGTTTAAAAAACTATTAAAAACGTTGATTTCCCGATTTAAAACTTTGGTTTAACGATTTTAACTCAATATTTTGCTTAGAAAAATATCAAAAACATCGAGTTATCGACTTTTTGCTAAGAAAAAAACTTTGAAAACTTCGATTTATCGATTTAAACACTCTTTTTGCTTATTCAAAATATTCAAACCTTAGATTTCTTGATTTAAAATTCATTTGTGGCCTAAGAACACAATATAAACTTCGATTTAACGATTTCAACTCAATTTTTGCTTAAAAACATATCAAAAACTTTGATTTATCGATTTAAGCACTATTTTTGCATAGAAAAACATCAGAAACATTGATTTATCGACTTAAAATCGATTTTGTCTTTAAAAATGATCGAAATCTTCTATTTCTTTCAGAGAATACACAATAAACACAGGGTTGCCTTTGGCTATTCTTGAATTTTATTATTATTATTACTATTATTATGATTATGATCACTATTATTATATTTATTATTTGTATTATTAGTATAATTATTATTATTATTATCATCATTATTATAATTATTTTTATCATCATTATAAGTTGTCATTATTATTTTGAATTTCCACTTAGACATTCTAGGATTATGTTGTTCACAAACAAACTGTGGATAATCGCGGTAAACGTTTGGCCTCGCATAATAGACACCGACATATGTAGGTTTGTATATATCCTTAAGTACATATAAGTAGTAAAAAAAAACAATGTAAAGTTGGACTTAAAACGCTCAATGGAATCTCTCTCACTATCTCGCCATATCCTTGCATATTTTTTTTCAGATTTTTTTGTTTTCCGTTTCCCGCCTCGGCTTTGATCTAGGATCTGTGCGAGCTGTAAAAGGAGCCGCCCGGCCAAATGCTCTTTTCCATTTCCTTTTCATTCCACTTCCCCTTCTGCCCCGGGGACCCTTGAAATTGTTCCATTGTTCAGAGACAAAGGATGCTCGTGCGTTATTAAAAACAATATTCGAGGAGGGCTTAGCCATAATGCTCCGATGGGCCTGAAGCGGACTCGGAGTCGAGTCATATGGGGAGTGTCCTTATCAGGCATCTCGGCATTAACACTTTGGCACAAAACACACACAAGCACACACACTCTCTCTCTCTCTCTCTCAGACAGGGCACAAAATGGCCGCCGAAAAGGACTCGGGAAGCAGACACTCCCCCACAACCGGAAATGGATCGATTTTTGACGGCGCTCTCTGGGTTTTCTTGGCTTTAAGGGGTTTTCGGGTTACTTAATTTATAAAATCAACAAAAGGCTTAAAATTTCCATAAAAAAAAGGCCAATAAATGTCAACCTCTCCCCTCTAGAGCTTCTCGAAGGCATTGGCATTGGTGAGCAGCTCCCGGGTGAGGCGCCACACCTGCTTGGCTGCCTGCTCCAAGGCCGAGGGTGACTTGCCCTTGAACATGTCCAAGCCAGGCAGGAAGTAGTGAGGACAGCGGCGGTACTGCAGGCAGGAGATGAGCTGCAGGAAGATGCCATTGATCCTGTCCGCCACACAGCTCTCGTCCCACTCAAAGTCCCGCGGATGCTTCTCGCACTCGTACAACAGCAGGTTCTTCAGGTGATAGGCGCTGATGGGGTTCCCGGGCAGCTCCAGATGCTTGTCCCTCAGGGTCTTCAGCATGCTCAGGCAGCGACGCCGACAGCCGCCTAAAAGTAAGACATTCCACAAGGATCCTTAAAAGGATTCTGACCAAGACTCACCCTGCAGCAGTCGATTCTCCGCCTCGAAGAAGCTCAGCACCCAGGCATCGCCCTCCATGCTGGCCGCATTGTTGTTGTTATTGTTGTTCTTGTTCTGCATGACGATGCTCTCCTTGGACAGCAGATCGAAGCCCTCGGTCTTGACCTCCGCCACAATGTTGGGATGCGGCCAAGGCAGATGCGGCACCGGCCAGTGGGCCGCTGATCGCGGCCAGATGCCCGAGCACTTGAAGGCGGGCGTGATCTGGACCACGTAGCGCTCTCGGATGCGCAGCTTCACCTCCGTGGTGTCGCCTATCATCTTGACCATGTCCCGGTACACGCTCTTGTCGCAGGCCTGCGCCACCAGCGTCTGGAAGCGGGCACGGATCTTGCGCGAGGAGAGATAGCCGCTGGCCGTGATGAACTCCACCCAGAGGGACATGGAGCGCTTGCGGCCGTCGCTGAGCTTGAGGACCGCACAGCCGGGCAGGGTCCCATCGTCCACAAAGTTGAAGACGCCCATCTGGTTGAGATACAGGACGATCTCGAACTCATTGGGGGAGACCACCTCCACGCCCTCGAATCTGTAAAGAAGGGAGGAATTAAGAGTATTTTTTGGGGTTATTTTAGGAATTTTTTAGTTCCTAGAAGTTCCTAGAAAAATTGAAGTTAAAATCTCACAGATTAGCTATAAAACTCCAGCTCTTTTATCTTCGGTTTTTTGCGTAATTCCAGTTGCGAATGACTGTCATCGGAAATCACTCCTAACTCCACTCCAACTCCTCTTCCCTCCACTCGTGTCCAGTGGGCTCTCATTACAGGCAAAGTGCAGCGTCAGTGTCAGTTAAGTGTCAAGTCATGCCCATCGGGGATTCCCCCAATTAAAGCGAAGTGAAGGTGACTCTTATAAGAGTTGCTTAATATTTAAATAAGATATAGTTTTTTACATATATCCTTTATATATTAGAAGTATAAAAGAAGGTTTTATATAGATAGTTCCTCTCTAGAAAAATCTCTGCGAGAAACACTTAAATCCCGCACGTATTTTATGGTGTTTTTTTAGTACAAATTATTCGCAAATTTCCGTCAAGGATTCTCTTAATTAAAACAGAAGTAGAGGTGACTTTAATAAGACTTATATAAGATATAGTTTCTGTATAAATCTACCTTAATATGGACAGTTCCCCTTTTAGAAAAACAGAGTTATATAACCCAGAAATTCCGCCAATATTTTCTTCTTTCTGCTTTCTTTTAGTAATAAATATTTGCAAATTTCCATCGGGGATTCCCTCAATTAAACTGAAGTGAAGGTGACTCTTATAAGAGTTGCTTAATATTTACATAAGATATATTTCCTATATATGGTTTATCCTACGTATATTATAGGTATTGAAGAAGGTATTTTACAGATAGTTCTTCTCAAGAAATATCCCTGCAAGAAATCCACAACGTACGCCCATATTTAATGCCTTTCTTTTAGTTTTAAATATTCGCAAAGTTTTATTGGGAATTCCTCTAATTAAACCGAAGTAAAGGTGACTCTTATAAGACTAAAATAAGATATATGTATATTTCTCTCAAATACTTAGGCTAATTAGAGTTTAAACCAAGTCTTAATAGAGGTATTAAAGAAAGTTTTACATAGACTTATAATCTCTGGAAATATTCCTCAAAGAAACCCACAACTTCCGTCCACATTTTATGCCTTTCTCTTAGTAATAAATATTTCCAAAAATAAATAAATACTTCGCCTCAAAAATAGATATAAATCGAATTATTTAAATATTTAACTTAATATTTATCTAAATTTTAAAATATTTAAATAAATACTTTGTCTCCCAAAAAGAGAGAAAACCAATTATTTAAATATTTAACTTAATATCTGTATAATTCTTATAATATTTACCTTAATACCCAACTAATTCCTAAAATATTTAACTAAACACTTTCGCCTTACCTGCCATTGCACTCCACCAGACTAGAGATAAATCGCGGCTCCTGCAGCTCCACCTCCTTGAGGATGTCCTGGACAATCTTGCAGACCTCACGGATGGCCGTGGCCGTCTTGAACATCCGGGCCTGGACGCGTTCGGCGCAATAGCGATTCATTTGGTAGATCATCCGCGTCTGGGCGGCCATCATATCCGGCGGCACCAGCATCCTATCGCCTATCTGGGATCTCCTCTTCGTCGAGGCGTCGCTGGGTCTGGCGGCCAACTACAAAG
Organism: Drosophila triauraria; assembly: GCA_014170255.2. Lineage (NCBI taxonomy): Eukaryota > Metazoa > Arthropoda > Insecta > Diptera > Drosophilidae > Drosophila > Drosophila triauraria. The sequence goes on along the minus strand of CM024333.1, from coordinate 666,128 downwards.
TCCGGCGAAGGGCGACTTGCAGCCAATTATGCGAAATTCGGGAAGCCCGATCCCGGCCCGATCGCGGACAGAACAAAGGAACAATTCAATTGTGAGTTACGGTGACAGGCGGCCGAGCGGCGGAGCGGCAACAATGGGCACAAGTGGAGCACGACAGCGACTTGCAGATGTATCTCTGTCTCTGTAAATGTATCTTTAGCCTGCCTCTGCCTGTGTATCTGTAACTGCATCCGGCGGATTGAAGTCGTCACTGGCGAGCTCCTTGGGGAGCTTGGAATTAGCCGCCACGGATGCGTTTAGCGAATGGCTTTCGTGTCGAATGGCCTGCCGACTCGGAGACGGCGACGGCGACCGATACCGATACCAAAACCGATACAAACCTCGCACGTTGGCGTTGTAAATCTCGCGGATATTTACAGCTTCGGCAGATAAAGATAAAGTGCAGGCAAGTCCGCCATTTCATGGATTTTTTAACGGCTGCAGCGCGCTGCAGATACCCGATACAGATGCAGATACAGCCAGAGTGTGGCGGCCGCAGATACGCAGATACACAGATACATGTCGGCCTGTGTCACGTGACAGGCGTCGCTGTCTCGTGCCAAGCATTCCAACGAGTGCGAATCCAACTCCCTCAGAGTTTGAAGCCAAAAAATCGATGAGCTTGGCCCCCAACCACATCCGTAGCCCCCCCAGTCGTTATCCGTATTTATATCAGCAAAAGGCTGGAGCTCCAAAGGGAAAAAAGGGGGCCCCGACTATGAGATACCTTGTTAAGGGAAGATATATTTTTTAATTTAAATAATAAAATATAAAATAAAATATATAAAATACAAATACTCCTCAGTTTTCCTTACCAAACTCCTGAGAAGTATTTCTTTAGCAAAAATAAAAATTATTTTAAAAATTACTAACCTTTCCTTACGAGGTATCTGGGCTTTAGGTTCCCTAAGCTTGTATCTCTCTTTCGTATCTGTGTATCTGCGTATCTGCATCTGTGGCCGTGTATCTATCGCTCTCTGGCTACCCCAAGTATGGGTGTGTATCTGTGAGAGCGCTGGCCGAGCATTGGCCAAGGCTAGCTCCGCCCCATTCGTGGCCGTTCCGCCGCGGTGCGCTCTTTGAAGTGTCGCCGCTCTCCGCTCGTCGCTCTCCTCTGTAAATGTATGTGTAGCCTGCGTATCTGTGTGTAAATTTAATTTGTTAAATACATTTCGGCCTGCCATCGCGTACGAGCTGTGTGCAATAATTTATCTGAAATGTGCACTCATTTAGCAAAGAGCAACCCTCGTCCATGTTCGCCGACGACGACGACGACGACGACGACGATATCTTTATATCTCACGGATACACTTACACTCATAAATATGTCGCGTGGATTAATGTGCCCGCTGGCCATATCTGACAGCCTTCCACAGAGCTCCTCCTATCTCAGTTCAGCTGACTTGGAGCTCGGATGCGGATGCAGATGACTCATGACTCCTGACTCCTGACTGACGGACGGACAGACAGACGGACGGACAGACGGACATGTGGCCACATCAAAGCGGAATCCGTGGCCGCCTCCAATTAGACAAATCCCAGACGCTGCCACTAATTCGAGGCGAGGCAAAACACGCAGCGAACAGAATAGCTGACGACCAAAAGAACATTTCTGGCATTGTTTGAGGTCCGGAAAATGGGAAATGCCATCTCACAGATGCAGATACAAAGATACAAATAGTTGGGGAACAAAATAAATAAATAAATAGAGCCAAGAGCTGATATTTCGCTATAATTTTGAAGAACTATTTCAGCACAGAGATCCCCTTTGAAATTATGAAATAGTTCCCTCTTGGGAATATTTTGTTCTTCATATTTTTACATTTTATAACAAATCTTTCTTAGAAAAATTTTCACAAAAACTCGAAGCATTAAAATGATATGAGAAAACTTTTGAAAATCTTTCTAAATCTTTGAAAACCTTTGAAAATGCTTAAAAATCTTTAAAAATGGTTAAAAGTTTTAGAAAAACGGAAACTCTTCAAGAATCTTTTAAACTTTTCGAACATCTTTGAAAATCTTTGAAAATCTTTAAAATATTTTGAAAACCTTTGAAAATCTTTGAAATTTTTTAAAAATCTTTGAATGTCTTAAAAATAAAACTTTTAAAATCTATTTAAATCTTTGAAAATCTTTTAAAAACTTTTGAAAAGTTTAAAAGTTTTTGAAAATCTTTAAAAGCTTTTGAAAACTTTCGAAAATCTTTAAAAATCTTAGAAATTCTTTGAAAATCTTTGAAAATCTTAAAAATGAACTTTGAAAATCTTAAAAGAACATTAAAAATCTTTGAAAATCTTTGAAAAACTTTAAAAATCTTTGAAAAACCTTCGAACATCTTTGAAAGTCTTTAAATATCTTTGCAAACTTTCGAAAATCTTAGAAAATCTTAACAAACCTTTGAAAATGTTTGCAGATCTTTGGAAACCTTTGAAATTCTTATCTTGAATCTTTGAATATCTTTGAAATACTTTGAAGATCTTTACAAATCTTTGAAAACCTTTTAAAGTCTTCAAATATCTTTGCTAATCTTTGAAAATCTTTGAAAATCGTTGAAAATCTTTAAGAAATCATTAAAAGTACTTAAAAATCTTTCCAAATCTTTGAAAACCTTTGAAAACCTCTAAAAACCTTTAAAAATCTTTAAGAATCTTTACAAATCTTTGAAAACCTTTAATAACCTTAGGAAATCTTTCAAAATCATTGAGTTTCTCTTTCAAAACCACTTCCTAAACTTAAAAAAGGAGCTTCAGACTCCAAAGATTTAATAGCTGTGAACTTAAGTAAATAATATTTTCGCTTAAGAACCATTAGCTTAAAACTTTTAAGTTGATTACCCGATTTCCCCAACGTTCCATTGTATCTCTCCAATGCCTACTGTATCTGTATCTCGGGGCAGGTCTTTTGTTCGGCCTTTTATTGACATCAATCAGTGGCAGTTTGGGCCGGAGATCTAGCCGTATCTGAATAGTATGCCGACCATTCCGAGTCCAATTTGTTGGCGACGTAAATCGAAGCTGTCAGCTGAATTTTAATGGAGCCCCAAATGAATGGGCTGCCAAGTGTCTATGGGATGCGAGGAGGAGGAGGAGGCCAGGTGCTTGGCTGATTTTTGGCGCGGCAGGAGGATAGCCAAGGTCCTGGAACTCCTATCTGTGAATAAATTGAAGAAAAGGGAGGCGCAGGATTCGGGCTGGCATATGCCGTATTTATACATTTGTATATCTCTCTTCGATCTCGAAGAAATTTGAATATAATTTATGTGCAATCGTCGCTTTTTTCGGTTGGCCGCCGCCTGTTCCCAGAGTCCGGTCCGGGTTCGGGTTCGGGCTGAGATCGGATCGGTTCGCTGCCATTCCCCCGAAAATGGGAATGAAAATGAAAATGAAGAACGATCCATCCATCTAAACGTTTGTCACTTGCTGCCTTGTCGCCGCAACGTTTGTCTTCTCGCTGCTCCGCCAGCTCTGCTCCTTCGTCATCGCGTCATCGTCTCTTTTGTGCCGTTGTCCACTGTCCACCATAGCCAACTCCATGCCCATGCCCATGCCCCTGCCCGTACCCATCCTCGTCCCTTTAGCAACCATCATCGCGATCGTTTATTTCGCCGCTACGTACATATATCAGGCTGTCCAGCTGGGCTGGATTCGTGGAAAAAACAAGTAAGCTAGAGCGCGTTTTATATAAGATCATGTATCTGGATCTAGGAACCTGAGGTATAATCAGCATACATAGCACTATATAGCTATGGTTCAGGGTTCAGTCACCTTGTATCTAAGCTCTGCTCAAAAAATTAGATTGAGATTCTTTTGGTTTGTAGAAAAATATAATTAGAAAAGAAATATAAAAATCTCTGTAAAAAGGTTGTTATTTGAGATTTTTGCTTTATAATTCCCAACCATTAAGTTGGTCAATCACTCAGTCAGTTGGCTGATTTGAAGAATTGAGCTCTTGTCAACGTAACTGAGCTGTAGAAACTCTCTAGTTTACAGATTTTGATAAATATTATTTAGTATTAGCTCGATCTCTGTAAAAAATTTGTTTTTTGAGATTTTTGCCTTATAATTCCCAACCATTGAGTCGGTCTGAGTATAAGTATCTAGCTCATGTAAGCGGAATTAAGCTGTAAAAACTCTCTATCGTAAAGAATTTTATAAATACTATAGAAGCTTAGCATCCTTTCTGTTAAAAGATTGTTATTAGAGATTTTTCTCTTATAATTCCCAACCATTGAGTTGGCAATCTTCCAAGATTAAGTATCTAGGCCTTTTAAGCGGAGTTGAGCTGTAGAAGCTCTCTAGCTTATAGAAATTTATAAATAATATGGAAGGCTAGCTTGATCTCTGTAAAAAGGTTGTTATTAGTGATTTTTGCCTTATAATTCCCAATCATTGAGTTGACCAAACGTCTGAGTTTAAGTATCTAGCTCTTGTAAGCGGAATTAAGCTGTAAAAACTTAAAATCTTATGGAAATTTAGAAATAATATGGAAGGCTAGCTTGATCTCTTGAAAAAGGATGTTATTAGAAATTTTTGCCTTATAATTCCCAACCATTGAGTTGGCCAAACGTCTAGGATAAAATATCTAGCTCTTATAAGCGGAATTAAGCTATAGAAACTGACCAGCTTGTAGAAATTGATGAATATAATAGAAGCTTAACTCGATCTCTGTAAAAATATTGGGTTTTTGAAATATTTGCCTTATAATTCCCAACTACTAAATTGGGCAAACGTCGGAGATTAAGTATCAAGCTCTTGTAAGCAAAATTGATATCGAATAAGGGCTAGTATTTTGGTTATAGTATCTCAGGTTCTTCATTTATTTTTGTACAACTCCTTTATACATACCTCTCAACCAAAATAAGAATCCTTGGAATTCCCAATCAGTTCTGGCATCGACACAATTCCCATTCCATTCCATTCCCCGTATCCCAGCGGCGACATGTGATGAATTAATAAGCAGGCCAGGGCCCAAGTGCAGTCTCAGGTGCAATGCTAAGCGGATTTGCGTTTATGGCCATTAACCCGGCCAGAATGGCGGATCTCGGAGGAGCTTGAAGTTGGAGAGCCGGAGATGGAACTGGCATTGACTTTTTTGCTGGTCTTCAAGCGCCTGACATTTGACTACTTTATTGAATTATGACAGCGAACAAATCAGCGACACGATCCGTGAGCCTAAAGCTGGCATCTCCGTTCTCCATTCTTCGTATATATATGTATATATCATATATATATTTATATATCCCCGTTTCACTTGCTTTTTCCACGCACTCATCGCTCGGCAGACATGTGTTCCGCCATCGTCTGATTGGAATATTAATTGTGACGAATGCAGCGATCTGGCCAGCGATCTCCTCCAGCCTTCTGGCAGTCGGACAAGTGCATTCGCCGAGACCCACTGATGTCATTTTACTTAACATTAATTTCAAATAATATCATAATTTATCGTTACATCGAAGGGCTGGGCCTGATTCTTATGCCGGACACGTACTCGGGAATCGATCTCAATTTCGTAGTTCAGATATCACGCGCACACAGAGGCCGGCCTCCGAAAAAGCCGAGGATCGGCATGGGTATCGGTACTCCGGCACTCCGGCACTCGATGCCACGTTCCTTAGGTCCTCTGCGCCTCTAGAAGGCCAATATATGCGCGCTGGCGGCCCTTTTAAAGATGCCCCACGATCACGTTGACATTTCGCCTGGGCGCGGGCGGGAGTCGTCCCCCAAAAAGCAGAGATTCCCCCCCGCCAGATCCTTCTATAATCCCAACTGTTGACATGTCGCCGGCCGTGATTGATTTAGGGCCGCTTTTTGTTTTCCGCTGAAGCGCAGAGCCGCTTGAACCCATTGTTTTTGGCCCAGAAAAGGGCGTACGAGTTCGTCCGAGACGTGAGGAGCTCGAGAGGTTTCACCGGCAACTGGTAACTGGTAACTGGTAACTGGGTTTCGGTGTAGGGCCTGGCTTTGGTTTTCGATTACCTTAAGCTGTCCCTCTCATGTTAATTGATAGTTGGATAAGGCTGGAATTAGTGGGATCGATGAGTGCATGGGATTTGAGGGGGTTTCCGGGAAATTGAACCATTTAAATTATGAGAGAGGTAGTTCTTAAATGGGTATTACGAAATTAGAGAACTTGGCGACAGTGAAGATATTTATTTAAGAAAGTTATTGATAAATTCCGACTTCAAGGAGAATTTTATGAGGCTTACTTACAAGTTAAGTCAAAATTGGAGGTAAACTTATGAGAAAGGTACTTCTTAAATGGAATATTACGAAAATGTAGAACTTGGCGACCGTGAAGAAATTTATTTAAGAAAGTTAATGATAAATTCCGACTTTAAGGAGAATTTTATGAGGCTTACTTACAAGTTAAATCCAAATCAAGGGTAAAATTATGAGAAAAAGGTACTTCTAAAATGGAATATTAGGAAAATGTATAGCTTGGCGACCGTGAAGAAATTTATTTAAGCAAATTCAAGTCAAGTTCACTCTTAAATGGGAAATATTATAAGGCATACTTACAAGTTAGTTCAAAATAGAAAGTAAAATTAAGAGAAACTAATTTTTTAGATGGATATTATAAAAATTTAGAACATGGCGACCGTGAAAAGATTGATTCATACTTATTAAATTATTAATTCAGTCTTTAATAAAAAATGTATGAGGTTTACCTACAAGATAAGTCCAAATCGGGGGTTAAATTATGAGAAATTAATTTCTTAGATGGATATTATAAAAATGTAGATAATGGCGACCGTGAAGAAATTGATTTATACAAGTTAAAGAGTCAAGTTTATAAGGATAAGTCCAATTCTGAGGTATTTATTAATTTATTTTCTATTCCTTATAATCTTAAAATATTTATTATTTAAGTTAATAATTATTAAGCTTGTTTATTATTAAGTTCGAATTAAATACTTGCCTCAAATTAATTTCTATATACAAAAAATCAAGAATAACCATTTATTTCTAGTCCTTAGCTCACCCCTTCCTATGTAATCAATTATTTAAGTTTAAAACTTACTCTTTTCCCCCATCTGCTGTCTTAGCTCCAAGGTCCCCTTAGCATCTATCACCTGTAGATGTAAAATCCTTGGTGTTCAGGTGAATACTTAGCAGCCCGCGAAAAGGAGCCTGCGTGAAGGAGGAGGAGTTCCAGTTCCAGTAAGAGTCCCAGTCCCAGTCCCTGTCCCAGTCCGTGGCTGCCTTGCGGCGCTCACTCGCTGCCTCGCTCCCTCGAACGTATTAAATTAATATTTACTTTTTGTCAAAAGGCTATAATCAAGCACGCTGGCGATGACAGGCTAAGAGGCTCTAATTACAGCTTGTTACCTTGATGCAGCGGCCACACAGGTCGTGGCTCACTTCGCTGGACTGGATCTGGATCGGGATCGGGATCGGGATTGGGGTCGGGAACGGGTTAGGGAACGGGGTGTGGATGAGGATGTGCATGTGGCTGTGGCTTTGGAAGTGGGACTTTTGGACTTGGAAGAAGAGCTAACTGCAGGTCAGCGTCCGTCTTCCGTTTATGCTAAGTGGCTAGCGCCGTCGGTTGGCCAAGTCCTCCACCTTCTGCTCCTCCTCGTCCTGCTTTTACCCTCTTTCCCTTTAAACAAAAAAAAATAAAATATACTCGCGTGATCCTCGCTGCTGGAAACACTCAAAAATAAAGTTGCTTTAGTATTTAATATTAAGAGAAATGCCAAAGAAAAATTATTTAAAAAGAAAGCTTTCAGTTCTTCGTTTCTTACTTTCTAAGAAATTAATTTCTTATGAAAATTAATTCTTTAAAAAAAGGAACTTTATATTTATTTATCTATTTAAAAGTTTAATTTATTTCCACTCAAAATAAACTTAAAATAAAGCTGGTTTAATATTAAATAATATGAGAAATGCCAGAGAAAAATGATTTAAAAAGTTAGCTCTTCGTTCTTCGTTTCTTACTTTCTCAGAAATTAAATTACTGGAACAATAAATTCTTAAAAAAATAGGAAACATTATTTTATTTATGGAATATTTATGGAATTATTTATTTATTTACTTCATTATTATTTTATTTTATTTCCAAGAACATTTATTTACCTTCTCCAAGTGTACTTCACCTCCAGCATTTTCCCTGCTGCAACCTATTTGAGGGTTTAATGCACTGCCTCCTGTGTCTCAGTCTACATCTCTGATTCCATCGCCTGCTCCCTGATCCTCCTGCTGCTCCTGATCCTCCAGCTCCTCCTGCTCCTCCTGCTTTAGCTTGATTGAAGCCAACAAATTAAAATCCCCTGCCAGGCGCTGCTCTCCCAAGATCCCTCCTGCTCCTCCTGCTCCTCCTCCGCCTGGTGGCATTCCAAATGCAATTCTCACGATTTGGCAGCCATTTGTGTACCTCGGGCCTCATCATCTCCTTGTAAGCTGCTCATTTGGCCTCATGGGCCACAGATGCTGGTTCCCCGCCTCAAATTAACCATTTAAATAAAACATTTGTTTTGATTTGCCAAAACGGTGGAGGCTGAGGCTGAGGAAGGCCAACAAGTTGGCTGACAGGCGTGCGGAAATCGCTGCCACAAGGGTCTGAGAGGGACTCTGACCAGACTCGTATTCCCCTATATAGTCCAGGTATATATCCCACTGATTTGTCACGCAATCGGCTGAAAAAAAGAGCTTTGCACGCTTCAATTGATTTTATTTCTTCGGAGAGAATAAACTGATAAATTATCTGCCCGATTGAGCAAGTGATTATAATCGCATTCCATGTTTAACCAAAAAATAAGTTATACTTGCGAAATTTATTATTAAATATTTTGTAAAGCTTACAAAGTCCCCAATTAAATATTTAAAAAATGTACAAAATCCTTAAATGCCTGCAAAATGTTGCTGTATAAATAAATATAAATATTTTCTGAGTCGGGGGCCGACATAACAAATTGTGTGTTTAAAATGTGATTATGAGATGTTCATAAAATTTGCTTTTTGCGGCCATTAAAATGAATATAAATTGCATGGAAATGGAAATGGAATTCATTGCGACCGCCGACAAGTGGCGATGACACAGCAATCAGGAAGATTTTGGATGGAGGGAGAGGCTAGAACCGATTGCCCAAATTATCATTTATTAATTATGGTTTAATTTGTGTGGGAAGGCGGCGGATCAAATGGAAAATAAGAGAAAAAAGCGACACAAAGAACAACAAATAATAAATTCGGAACCAGCCGCATTAAAATGCAAATCAAAGCCAATAAAGCACAACTCATTAAAAGCGCAACTAGGCGGTTAACAACCCGACAAAAAAAGCCACAAAATAAAGCAAATTCAAAAGTATATTTTATAGGAATAATCGAAGCGATGCGAAAACCACAAAAATGGAAAGATCGCCCACGTGCTCAGGTCACAGAATTGGATCGCGTTTTGAACTTAACTTTGGACTTAAATATCTTGGTTGTAAATATAAATATATAGTTTTCACATATTTTATATCAGAGTAAGGTTTTTTGCTCTTGTTTTTTTACTTGTTGTACTCTTATTGATTTATGATTAATCCATAAATAAAGTAAGTACTTCTCAAGAATATTTATTGTAAATATTTATGATACTTTTATGAAGATCAAAATATGTTTATTGTAATTTATATAAATACTAAATGAATAAATATGAAATATATATTGAATTATTATATATAAAACACCTTTATAGAGTATTTCTTGTAAATTTCTATATTGTAAGTTGAATAAGTATTAAAGAGTATTTTTTAATAACCTCCTAAGTAACCTTACTAATTAAGATGCAGCCTCTGCCGACACACGAATCTTAAAAGCAGAATGTTAACATACCAGCAAAGCTGAAAAATTCTAAATTTAAAGCAATGGACTCAAAATGAGAAAATATGTACTCAAATAATGACCAAGTCTATTTGTTCTTACTTTAAGATGATTTTTACTCAGTTTAAGTACATTTTTTAAGAACATAAATACTAATAAAGTGTATACACGTTTATAGAATTAATTATTTAATATTAAAATAATTAAAATAAATAAAAAAATTTAAGAAAAAAATAAAATACTAAATAGGTACTTCTTAAAGATATTTATAATAATTATTAATACCATAATTATCTTGCAAAATCTTCTCTTTAATTTAAAATAGTTATTTATACCATTTCTTCTAACCTAACTAACCTTTCTCTCACCTTAAACTTGCCTTAAAATGTAACTTAAAACCAATTTACTTGACTTTTTAGGAGGGTATTACCTACTTCGAATATCCCCTCAAGTCTCGTGTCTCTTCCCTCTCTGCAATTGTCATTTGCTGGGTAATTTACAACGATAAAATTTATAAAATACAAAAGCCGCACATGCATAAATCAAGGGGACCGCACTAATGTATAAATTACCGCAAAAAGAGCTGCACAAAAAGTAAATAAATAAATAAAAACAAGCCACAAACAGCAAGAAGTAACAACAGAAACAAAGGCACGACGCTGCAAATAACTTAAATTATTTAATTTATGAATGACATAAAGTTTAATTTGAATGTTATGTCTGTCGCTCGAAACCGAAACCGCGACACGTGATCGAAATTCCATATAAGCCAGAGATCGATGGACATAGCCCTCTCTCTCGGTGGGCGGGAATCGCAGTCGGCCCTCTGCAACTTTATGGGGATTGTTAGCTGTCCGCGGAATCGCTGTTAATTCGCAATTAAAATGCGTCACATGTCAGCCGGGCCGGCGAGCCAAATGTCATTCGCTGACATTTTCCCCGAAGTCCAAGACCAAGTCGAAGCCAAGAAGCCAAGAAGCAATCGTGGCCTATCAATATATATTTTTGTACAAAAGCCGGCGGCAAGACTTCAAAGGATCGGCAAAAATGATGGACACAAGGTAGGCAGGCAGGCTGTGACAGAAATTCGCCAATAAATTCGCCATAAATGGGCATCATAGAAAAGGTAAGTAAAGAATTAAATATTTATACTTACTCGCTAGGCAGCCTCTTCCCCAAGGAAATGGAAATCTCAAAAGTTTCAATGAAAAACTTACGTTTTATTGACTAAACTCACAAGAAGAAGGCAAAAACATAGAATAAATAATTTAGAATCGACGGGGAAATATTCCCCGTTGCATTTACATCTAATTTTCGCTAATTTTGCTCTGCACTTGGACCAAAAAAAATGAAAAAAAATCGTATCTAGATGGTAACTCTTGTGCGTTGTGCGTTGTGCGTTGTGCAATCTAAATGGGGCAGCACGGGGCTCTATGGGCTATATATGTATAGGTTATAGGCTCTAATTATAGGAAACTCTGTAAGCGGCGTATACTTTTCGAAAGCACCTAAACTTAAGTTACGATCTAGCGAAATATCAAATAGTATTTGGGTTGCAATTTCACTGCTCCAGCTCCAGCTTCTTTAAAAAAAAAATACGAAAAAATCCAGCTGCCTCAGGGGGATCCTTACAGCTCCTCCAGGCATCGGACATTGGTCAGCATGATCCGCGTCAGCCGCCAGACCTGCTTGGCGGCGTTCTCGAGGGCGCCGGGCGACTTGCCCTTGAACAGATCCATGTTGGGCAGGAAGTAGTGCGGACAGCGACGGCACTGCAGGCACGAGATCAGCTGCAGGAAGATGCCATTGATGCGGTCCGCGATGCAGTTCTCCTCCCACTCCATCTCGCGCGGATGCTTCTCGCACTCGTACAGCAGCAGGGTCTTCAGATGGTACGACGTGACCGGGTTGCCGGGCAGGTCCAAGTGCCGATCGCGCAGGGTCTTCAAAATGCTAAGGCAACGACGGCGACTGGCTCCTGGAATTGAGACGGGGAAAAAGGGGAATTAAATATAATGTAATATTATATAATATAAAAATATATAATATAATATTAATCTAAGCTCAAGTATTAACAGAATTATAAGAATAGATATTGCAGTCCTGGTATAAGTTTATTTATTAATTATATTTCTATCCACATACCAAATTTCAGATCAATCCTACTAGTATTACAGTGGAAATATGTTTTATAAACTCTATCTTGGGATAATTGATCTGATATGGAGTAGCCAAAAAGTAAAGAAATAACTATCATTTATCAAGGATCAAAAAGCCTTATCTTTCTATTTCCTTTCTATCAAATCTGTAAATATTCTACAAATATAAAAAGTTAAGGATTACAAGGAATTCCCCTAGTTTTCAATACATCATTCTATCCCTTCGATGCTATCAATGCTATTGAAGCGAAATGATATTGACAGAGCTATAGACCTAAAGTTCGTTCATTCTTTGTCACTAACTGATCGATGGGTTTGGTCATTAGTACTCCTTCTATCTCAAGTACATCAGTCTCCAAGTGTTTTTAACACTCCAGAACTTGTGCTTTTCTAACTGACTCATCCAATACAAGAACTGCTATAGCAATGAAGCGGTTCAAGCTAGAAGATATGCTCAATTATCACTTAATTGACAGTGATTAAATATATAAGGGCTTCAACCTGATTTAATTTAGATCCAACACGGTAAACTTTGTTTATAGATCCCTAAAATTCTAATATGGTTCTTAAATGGAATATCGAAAAAATCGTTTGTCATCGAAAACCGTTTTCTGTTTTATATTTTATTTATTTTATTCCTAACTATAGGTATGTTCAAAGATGCTACAGTTAACATAAGATATAACACAGGAAACTTGAAAAGAGCTCTCCAACTTTATAAATTCTTCAATGGTTCTAATGTTAAAAGAATGTATATCTAAAAAATCGTTTTAGTCATCGAAAATCGATTGCATTATTATATTTAATATATATAATTAATTTCTTTTATATTTAATTTATTTCATTTTATTTTCAGACAAAGGTAATGAAGCTAAAGTAAACAATATATAAGGATTAGGTTAAAAGATTGTATATCGAAAAAATCGTTTTAATCACCGAAAATCGATTTCATTTTAGTATATTTATTTTATTTTATTTTTAGCTATATTCATATTCAAAGGAGCTAAAGTAAAGATATAAGGATTAGTAGCGATATCTTTGACAAATATTGTACTTAATTAGTACCGATATGTATTTTTTGTTATCGATACCGATACCAAACTTATCGAACTAATTTTTTTTCTATTTTCACACTTAGATCTTCTATATTTTTAGACCCAACTTAACCCACTTGTACCAGTTGTAACCCTCTTCCTGCCCGACTTTGATTGATCAACCATATATGCTAGGCGAGTACTTATGATTCGGGCTCAATCTCTCCTCCGAGAGGTACATGTCCGCGCGTCCGGCCCGATTCCTAATTTATTACGGCCGAGAGTGCCCTGGGAGCACATAAATCATGGCTACGTTGGCACGGTGTCAAGCGGGCTAATCTCGGCTCCGGTCGCCGATAATCACGTCTACGCCTCCGTCCTGCTCCCGGGTTCCGCCTCACAATTCACAATTCACAAATTTCCACATTTCGGCTAATCAATATTGAACGATATTGCCACAATATTGGCACTGCAAAATCGGGGGCGAAATCGGGACACTCGAGAGTCCATGTCAAGTGGCAGGTAATTCGGGCAAGTGACAGGGCTAATTATAGACACGATCCCCGATATCGACATGCCTCTTGTTTTTAGAATACTTTTTAGGGGGAAAGTTAGTCAGGGTCTCGAAGAGCATTAAATTAAATGACAAACACGCGGGGGAACAGCCGGCGGATCAATATCGATCGGCGATCGGCAATCGGAATTGGAGATCGTTGTCAGGGCCTTAGAATTGATTTCGATTTTGGTTTGGCTTTGGTTTCAGTCTCTCGACTCGGTTTTTTGGCTTAATTTTCGTTTTTGTTTTGTTTTTGGCTCTCAGCTTTTGGTATTCTTTCTTTCTTTCTTTCAGTCTGTCTCCCTCCTTGGTTTCTGTGTGTCATCTCATGCTCGGGGACCCGCGCTGTTGTTTTATTTATTTGTTGACTTTATCTAATCGCCGAGATTTAAAATATTTATAAAATCGTTTAGAAATTTATTTATGGCCCAGCCATTGGCATTGTTCATGTGGAAACCCGTTTTCCGTGGCCGCAAGTCCAAGCAACTAGCCGGGGACTGACTGTGACTGTGACTGCGACTACCGAGACTGCGCTTATCTCTCGGGGATCAGCAGATTTGTGTGCGTTGTCGCGCTGCGACCGAAAAAACTGAAAAACTGGAGAACTGGTAACCGAGAACGGAGAACGGAGCACTTGTAGAGTCTAGACCCAACCCGGAGTCTTGGATCCCACCTCCTCCCCCCTGTGATCGAACGCCAGATTTATGATCGTAGCCAGCCGGGCGTCGCTGGCTCGTATCTCATATCATATCGGGCACCGATAATCGGATGTCTCGTTGGGCAGTCGTCGACTCAGCGAGTGGGTCCCCGCTGATCACCGATAACTAATCATCGATCGCGATGCCTCTTATCGCTTTGGCTAATTGCATCTGCAGTGCAGTTTTTCCCTCAATTATGCAAATTCCTGGATTTCTAATAAGGATAAGTCTATCATTGGTTCCTAGTTCTAGATCTAGATCCTTTTTGAAGCAGGTTTCTGCTAAATTGTATCTAAAAATATAGATTATTCAAGTCCTATCAAATTTATGATAACATTAAATTTTAATGCTTTGCACTGCTCTGGCAACCGCAACGTCTCGCGCGAAGCCAACTTCGTTTTTCTCTTACGCACACAAATGCAAGTCACATGTCATTGTATTTGTGTGGGCATCACTGATCTATAAGATCATAACTATAATGATCTATGAAAAACCCTCTAGTTGGAAATAGATATTCGAGCCATGTTTCTTTTGTTTAACTTTCCTAATTGCTCCTTTTGACAGCTGGTTAATGTGTTGATATTCCTTAACCTCTAGCTCCTTGATATATATGCCCCAAAATGGAAGGTACCACCAGGCACAGATCTAGCTTAACGATCTCCAAATTTATACAACGTCCCCCGACTGGCGTTTAATTTACAACCAATTACGGGCGTATCAAGACCAAGTCGCTGATTTGATGGGAATAAATCAATTCAGTTTAAGTGTGTCACTGATTACTGATTGGGGGACACACGGGGAATACTACGCAAACATGTCCGAATTTTAACGGGAGCTCACTCACTGGGCACTGAGAGAAAAAGCAAAAGAAAGTCTAGATCTAAGAATTACAGGTAGCCAAAAATATATAATTAATACATTTTAGGTTTAATTCGAATAGATAGGTTAAGATATAACCAAAAGTACAAAGCTCTAAGCCTAGGTTAATTTAGGTTAATTTTTGTCTATTTCTGAATATAAAAGTGATAAGAATGGTACATTTCATGGATTGCAAACAGCAAATATGGGTTTTTTATTGGAAAAGATCGGTTGAAATATAAGTAAAAATACCTAGAGGGATAGCTTCGTTTTTAAATAAGATTTTTCTTAACTAAAATTAATATTTTTAACTTTGAAACTAGAACTCTACTAAATGTAGATTTATATTGACTTTAAATTGATGACAAATTAAAAAGACTTCAAAGTATTTCAGAGTTAAAATGTGGAGTTAATTATAAAGTCCAAAATATTACAAATCTAGTTCAATATTTATATTTTAAGAGAACGTTAGTTCTAGAGCTTAAACGGATACCGATAGTTCCTTGGAACTACATCAACTTGCAATCGATTAATGGAAAATATGTAAATTTATTATTGAGTTAATAATTTTAAAAGAATTTTCAGGGACTGTGCAGTGACTGCACCGTTTACCATTAGTCCAGACCAACCGGAACAGTACCCCCTATTTTCCAAGTTAAGTTCTAACCACAAAATCCTAAATCAAGAGGTAATACCCATATTCTCGAAAGATACCCACTTTTCCCCCTTTCTAAAAGCAAAACACCGACGGCAACTCACCTTGCAGCAGCCGGTTCTCGGCATCGGTGAAGCTGAGCACCCAGGCATCGCCCTCCATAGCCGAGTTCTTGCCCTGCAGGGCGATGCACTCCTTGGAGAGCATGTCGAAGCCCTCGGTCTTGACCTCCGCCACGATGTTGGGATGCGGCCAGGGGATGCCGGGCAGCGGCCAGTGGGAGGCGGAGCGCGGCCAGAGGCCGGCACACTTGAAGGCGGGCGTGATCTGGACGATGATGCGCTCCCGGATGCGCAGCTTCACCTCGGTGGTGTCGGCGATCATCTTGACGATGTCGCGGTAGGCGCACTTGTCGCACGCCTGCGCCACCAGCGTCTGGAAGCGGGACCGGATCTTCCGGGCCGAGAGATAGCCGCTGGCCGTGATGAACTCCACCCAGAGGGACATGGAGCGCTTGCGGCCGTCGCTGAGCTTGAGGACGGCGCAGCCGGGCAGGGTGCCGTCGTCCACGAAGTTGAGGACGCCCATCTGGTTGAGGTAGATGATGATCTCGAACTCCGTGGGCGAGATGACCTCCAGGCCCTCGAAGCGGCCATTGTAGTCGTTGAGGGAGGAGATGAAGCGCGGCTCCTGGACCTCCACCTCCTTGAGCACGTCCTGGACGATGCGGCAGACCTCCTGGATCTGCTTGTGGATCTGCGCCTTGCGCACCTGGACGCGGTCCGCGCAGTACTTGTTCATCTGGTAGACCATCTTGGACTGTGCCGCGATCATGTCCGACGGCACCAGCATTCTCTTCTCCCCGAGTGTCCCGGCGGCGGCAACTGCTGCTCTCTACTGGCGGGCGGCGGGCGGCGGGCGGCGAGCTTAGTCTCTGCTGGCGGGCAACGGCTGCTCTGGGTAACTGCTCCTGTTCGCACTCATTACCTAGGGGCACACATTGGGGGTCACCGGTCACCGGTCACAGCACACAACAAAAAACGAATGAAAGCGAAAGGGCGGCACTTCTATTGGGATTTTTCTCGCTAGCGATATTCTTCGATTACGTTTCGCACGTTACCGTTTATTTCGAATTTCTTTCTATTCTCTATTCTCCGTTTGTTTCCGTTTCTGTTTCTATTTCCTTTCCGTCTCGTTTCGCTTCCCCTTTTGCGGCGTCTTTTCGCGCCGTCAACTGAACATTGACTGATTCCGCATGGCGTTCGCACCGCAAGAAAAGTGTCTCTGCCGCACCGCCGCCTCTGCCGCGGCCGGCTTCGCTGCCACCCGGCTGGCTCCACTCGGCGGGTGCAAGCGAGACAGCCCTCGCCACGCGCACAGCGCTCTCTCGTGTGCGCTCGCTCTCTCTGGCCCCAAAGCATCATCATGGCTGGAGCTGCCCTCGCTCGCACTCTCGCTGTCGCTCTAGCCGGGGAATAAAAGGCAAACACAAAAGACCATAAAACACTTCTCGCCTTGTTTGCTGATCTTGGCTGCTATAGTTTTTTTTTCTTTATAGTTTAGTTCGGCATTAAACCACCCCGCGTCTCTCATTGGCTCCGCCTTCTTCCTTGGCTCTCTCACGCACACACACATGCGGCGGGGCACACTTGGAGAAAAGATGATTGATCTCTAGCATATACTGTTCTCTTTTAGTTATCAGTTTTAAGTCTTATTTTTCCGAGTTTATGTAACTAAAAGTCTCAAATATACACCAAATTCTTTAAATTCCGGTTTTTTATTCTCACATTTAACCATTTTTGTGGTTTTGAGTGTCTTAAGTTTTTTTTCTCTCTGTGCATTGTCTCTCACACAGATAAGCACCCATACATGTCCACAGGAGCTCTCTCTCTTTGGCTGTGTCTACTTTGTTTGTTTTGGCTCTCCGGGGGTGTTGTTCCTGTCCCTCTTGTTGTCGTTGTTGCTGTTGTTCTTGTGGGTGGACACGGTTGGCTGACTAACTGAGTTATTGGGGGGATTTTTGTGGGTTTACAGGGCCGGGGTAACAGGGTGCTGGGGGTGCTGGGGGCTCCTGGAAAACTTAAATATTCCTCAAGCTCAGGCGGGTGGAAGGAGAGAGGGTTGGTAACTTTGGATTAAAACTATTGATTTGGTGACTTTTTTCTAAGCAAACAACCAGAAATGGTGACCCCAATCTGCTGACTAAAATAGAGGGTTAGAAGTTAATAAGAACTCTAAGAAGATCTTTAATTCAACAAAGATTTTTTTCAGCAAAAGGATTAAAGCTTAAAGATTTAAGGTTACCTTTTTTTCAACAAAAATTGTGACCACAAATTAAGAAAAGTTGTAGGACGCAGAAATTAATGGGGTCTTAAATGGGATTTTATTTATTTATTTATTTGTTGATATTTACTTAACCTATTTAGAAATTTCAACTAAAAATGGTGACCCCGATACGAAAGAAAACAATAACTTCCAAAATACTGTGGATAGCCGTCCACGTAGTGACGACAAACACCTACTCTAAAGTTATGAGCACTACTTTTAACCTATCAGTAAGAAAAGGAATGGCCTTAAAGGTTTTATTATAACATAGACCTCTTAAAAGTCTTACAAATTGATCCGAAATGTTACTCAGCTTACTAAAAAGCATTACTTTAAAAGGATATCCAAGACTAGTTTTATCTTTATGAAAAATGAAGGCTTGTAAGCTCTTTTCTTCCATATTTGAATGGCTTAAAACCCCATCGGTACTAAGCTCCGAGTAATTAATTTTCGGTAAAAATATCCCATAAGAAATGGTGCCTTCTCAATCCCTCGAAAGAAGTCTCTTTTTATCTGACTCCCACCACCACCTTGGCCGCCTCCCTTTCTGCTACACGCCATCTCGGATTCCTTACCGAATTAATGCATATCTAATGTGATTAATGAGCGTTTAACACGAGCTTGTTGGGGACTCCAGTCCACCATATTTTCCTGGTCTAGGCGGGGTCACCACTTACTTGGCGATGGCCTGTCCACTCCGAACATTAAGTTGCACTTTAAAGAGCGGCGGACAAATTATTATGTATAATTCAATTTGAACTGTGTGCCGGAACGTGCATTAAGATAATGCTAATTAACACCTCGGGGTAGGACTCTATATTCCACTCTTAGTTCTCAAGTCTGCGCTCTCTTTCTTCTCCGATAAGCCCCAAATGGAGAATGGAAATGGAAATGAGAGGAGCTGCTGATAGCCTCGGCATTGAGGGGCTGAAAAATGCGGCTGGAATCATTTTAATGGCCGCGTAAATGTGGAAAATTATCAAAGGAACACGAACTTAATTGCGGCCATTATCGCTTTTATGGCATATAAATTGGAAATGAATTATGCAACAGGAGAGCAGGAGCCGCGAGGTCCCAGAGAGGTCTTCATTAGCGCCCAAGGTCGAGGTGGCCTCTACACACATACGTGTATATCGTATATCGATCTCTGTGCAGGATTTATGCGTGTCAGCGCTATCGATCGGCGATACTTTTCCGATTTCAAGCCTCTCCGATTGCCCGGTAGTCGCATCTTTAATTAAATTGTGTATGTTGCGAGTTCGAATCTTCCAAAAACCGAAAAAAACGACTTCATCTGGAGGCTACTCGCGTTTATCAGATGCACGAGATCTCCACCTTCAATCCCTTCCTGCTTCTGCAGAGAGAAAAATATTACTTAATTTCTTATTTAAAAATTTCATAATTTTTACCACTAAAAAACTATAATTTCTATGTTATACTGGTAATAAGTCTTTATTTATTTTACTTTTTATATTTCCTACCTTTTATTTTGTTTCTTTTCTTTCAGTGCTGTCACATACGCTTTGTGGTTCTGCGGTTTAGCTCCAAACTGACCAAATGGCGGAAAATTAAGCCGAGGAGGACGACAAGGACAAGGAGTACAAGGAGCAGCAGCAGCAAACACAGAAGCGACAACTGCAGCACAGAGATTGCAATCGCTGGCAGCTACACATCCCCTTCCTTGGCCAGGAACGATGTCCAGCAGCAGCTGCTGCCGCTGCTTCTACACGACACTCTGACCCCTCCTCCTGCCTTTGTCCTTTCCCCTTCGCATGCCCTGGTCACCCCTTACTTTTTCACCAACTTCGTGGCGCTTTCGCACGGCCGACACTTTGACGGGGACAAGTTCATTTATCTGGAGATGAAAGGCCCAGATATAGGCAAGTTGTCAGCTTTCTTCCAGTAATTTTACAGCCTTAATGGGGTATTATAATTATTTATTATAACTATTCGAACAAAACTTGAACTATTGCATAGATTTTTAAGTAAATCTTTAAATTTTCTGTAGTTAATGATGAGTTATTCTAGTATACCCTGCATAGTTCCTAGATTTTAAACTATTTATACACTTTGTCATATAATATCTTAGCTTTGACTTCAAATAACCCATAAAAAACACTTGGAATTATTGAAAAATATTCCTAGAAACCACACACGATCGAGGCTTGGATTACCCAGGGCCCCTGAAGCGAGTGTATCATCGGGTTACCTCAATGGAGAGCCCAGCTCGGTGACATTCCCCCATAATGAATGGAACAAGGCATAACCAGGTAGGCGGAGGTGAAGAAGGTTGGGACTCGGCTTAATTAGGCCAAAACAAAGATGCACCTTGCCAGGGATCGCCGCTCATCGATCATTTTCCGATTGAACTGGCACCGAGCTCTGATAATCCCTGGAAGTATGTAAGACCCCTTTAAGCCTTTCTCAGTGCAGCCAAAAGACGGAAAAGATGTACCAAAAAATAAAGAAATTTAAGTTCAAGACTTTTTGTTTAATGATAAAACCTTAACTTTTGACTAGATCTTTAAGAAAAAGTCTCTTAAAAGGAAAAGACGGGGAGTTCACTTTGACAATAAAATAAATTTAAGTTCTAGACTTTTTGCTTATGATAAAACCTTAAATGTTGGTCTAGTTTTAACTAGATCTTTAGGAACAAGTCTCTAGAAATATATAAACAAATGATTTAAAAAGGGTAAGCCCGGGAGAATAAGAGCACCAATTGCCAGCACTGTCGGTGGAGAGATCCTTGATCCATTGTGCACTCGAGTTTGTCATTCGATATGATGGCCCCGTTGACAGGGGATTGCTTTGTTCACTTCCAAACTGATGAAGACAGCCGCCGCTGGCCTGGCGCTAGCCTCCTGAATCCCCCTTTCTTAGGGCCCCTGGCTTAACCCGGGCCTCTGGTGGCATGTGCAAAGGTCAGCTGGCTGCAATGCTGCCATGAGGCAGGCGAGGGCAATGGCATTCCGCGGCGGTTACCTGGCCCGCTCGGGGCCACCTCCGATCTCACCAACTGGCCAACCAAGTGGCGCCTGCATCCCGTCGTGCGTCGTCTGCATATGCGGAATATGCGTGAGCGTCGCCACGAAATGAGACTGGAGAACACAAGTCGAAGCTGGAGAAGGAGAAGGAGTGGAGCTGTACCCCTTCTCCAAATCTTGGAGCTCTGCTGCTCCGCTCCCCCCATTAAAATCAGCGACATGCGGTTAAATATGCTTAAGTTTTTCCGCGGACAACTTGAAATTAAGTAGATGCCAAGGCGGAGAAGGAGAGAGAGCCAGAGCCAGAGCCAGGTAACACAAGAGCATGCAAATTGCATGCTCCTCCTCCGTCCTCGTCTTGGTCTTGGACAGGTCCCGTGTAGTTGGCTCGATTTATATTTTGTTTGGTCAGAGGAAATATCAACGCGTTTGCGTAAACGCTGGCTTAATCCATTCATTACGGCCATTAGGCTTTGTACGGCCACAAGACCCCTCTTGCTCCAAGCTGGCTTGCCACTGACAGGCCCCAATAATTGCAGGGCAATTGATTAATCCCAACTCTTAGCCAGGGCCCTATGTCAACGGGCTGTAATCTTCTCCTTGCCACTGACACGTTCGCCGGACCCCGAACGGGGAAGGGTTACTTACCAAATGGGTCTCCCTCTCTTTGTCCGATAATTGGGTAGTAGCCAAGGGTAATTGCAAGGTCCGCAATCTGCAGTTCCCGAGGAAGTGCTGAAAGAAAAAAACGCTACTATAATGTATATCGATTATTTTCGGCGGGAATCGTGCAAATTCAATTATGCATTGTCATCGATAACAAGTACTAGCATCTATTTTTAAAGCATATCGATTATTTCCAACGACAATCGTACAAATTAAATTATATTTCTCGATAACAACTACTATCGATTGTTTCCCGTCAGAATCGTGCAAATTAAATTATATTTCTGATCGCTTGCAATTATTTGTATATTTGTGAAATGTATATCGATTGTTTTAAGTGAGAATCGGCTAAATTAAATTGTATATTTTCATCGATAAAACTGTTTGCTTATTTAAAATATGTGTATCGATTATTTCTTAAGGAAATCCAAAAATGCGCTAATTTGAGGTCTTCTTGGGAGCCTCATACAGCCAAAAATTAAGTGATAGCCAAAAGTCGTATGTCTTTCGATTCGCCATTAAAATCTCAATTATTTGCAATGAAAATTAAAAAAAAAAAAAATTCGGCATTTTTTTTTTAATTTAATAAGGGGTTACATCAATAAAATTGTGAAAAATTGTCCAAAAATTAGTTATTTAAAATTTCTTAACTTAGTAAGCAGTTTTATTATTTTATCAAAAACAAACATAGAACAGCTTTCCGATTTGAATTTAAGTCTATTTTGGCTTAGTTATGAATATTTTTAGCTTTGATTTGTCAAAAAAACTGCCATATTATTTTAACCCAAAAATTTGCCAATTTTGGAGTCTTATTGAGGGCATATTATGTCCAAAAACTGAGTGAAAGCCAAAAGCCGTATATTTTCAGATTACCCATTAAAATGATAATTATTTAACATGAAAATATTGAAAAAAAATTTAAAAAAAAAAATGTGGTCAATTTTTCAAAATTTTTTAAGGGGTTACATCATTAAAATTGTCAAAAATTACAAATATATATATTTTTTTCTTAATTTTTAAACTCAATATGCAGATTTATTAATCTAATAAAAACTAGCACAGCAAAGCTTTCCAAATTGAATTATGTTCAATTTGGGCTTAGTTATGCCTTTTCAAAATTAGCAAATTGCAAGGGTATGTAAACTTCGATTTTTCGAAGTAAGACATATTTCAATTATTTCCAACAAGAATCGATCAAATGATATGGTATATCTAAAAGATAACAACCACATTCATATATATTCAATTAAGGTATCAATTATTTGCTTTGGGAGTTCTGTAAGTTATGTGATATATTTCTATCGATAACAAATATAAGCATATATCTAAAATGTATATCGATAATTTTCGATATAAATCGAGCAAATACTTAATTTAAATATAATATAAAATAATCCTAAGCTCTGAAGCTACTATTTTTTCAGACATAGCACCTAGAGATCCCCTTGCTCTGTGGCACAGCATGCAGCACCGAGAGGCACCGAAGATCACCAAGGCTCGGCTTGGCGAGGAGAGGACGCAGATCTTCCCACAGCCTCTTTGGTTTTTAAGAAACGAGACGGGAATGAGATCATTTAGCGATCGTTCTCATTTAAATTATAACCAAAAACACATGCAGAGCTCGCCTCGGAGGAGGAGGAGGAGAAATGCAGATGCAGGAACTGGTCAGGACTGGTTGGGATTCACTTTATAGTGGGCATCGGGATCGCATCGCATCGCGGGCTGTCTTATCGCTCGCCTTCATTTAAATTATGGCAACGAATTTCGAGTGGCAGTCGCCTCGTTTTTGTTCTTATTTAATGCAGTTCCTGCAGATCGCGCAACATGCGCTGATGAGCCATTAGGCCATTAGTCGCCTCTAAACGAGAACGGCCAGGATGGACCAGGAGGAGGAGGCAGGCAGATAAGAGAAGCTGGGCTGAAGCTGGGCCTCGAGTGTGGCGCCCATGAACATGAAATTGCTATTATGGCCCAGAAATGGGGGCTACCAAGAGAGCACTTTGCATTATCGCAAACCGAAGGCTGCTCCTCTGGGATCCCTGAGACACGGACAGCCACCGATCGATCACTGGTGCTCCTCCGCCTCGCCATCTTCTCCTGGTGGTGTCATTTCCCATTGTAAAGTGGACAAATTTATGGCGCAAACACGTCGCAATCCCAGTTGGCTCGTATTGTACAAGTGTTTATTTTGATGGCCATCACAGCCAGTCGCTAATTAGGATGTGTCCCCCGGCTCCAGGCTCCACACGGATCTCTGGTATCTGATAGTAACCGGGTATCTGTGGCATCATTAAAATCAAAATCATGCAAACGTTTAACTGCGCCACAAAAGTTGTCGCAACAAACCCACGACGACGACGAGGAGATCTCTCCTCCAGCTCCGGGAGGATCGTTAAAACGAGGCAGTTACAAGGCAGTTCCAAATCCCGCCATAAACTCGCCAAACTGATGGGCCTCTGGCATCCGATATGTTTGTATGTATGTCTTGTCTCTTGATGGTTCACAATTTGTAATTGAATGCATGTAAATTGATTTCATCTACCAGGGCTCATAATTTCAACAATTTTATGCCCCCAGAGCGACTATCTCTGGTTTTTGGCGGACAACGGACAGCGGACAAATGGCAGTTGGGACCTTATAAATTTAACGGGTCCGACTAAGTGATGCACATGTGCTTAATATTATCGGCAAGTACACTTTAGGCCATTAGCAGGCCATTTAGACTGCCTCTCCCGAGCCTCTGTCCGCTTTGTCCGCTTGTCCGCGAAAACCCCATTCGCTCCTCCGTCAAGCGGCGATTGTGATAATTCTGTGAGAGCTGATCACGCTGCTATCTTGAATAATGTCAGTTTTGTAATTTTATGCGAATCTTGTTAATTGCGCATAAACCTGGGCCCCTCCTCCCCCCCTCTCTATCCCCACGGACACGCACGCAACGAAAGACTTAGGCAACGAACTCGATCGGCAGCTGCAAGGCTGAGAAGGAAGGCAAGTGGAGGCCCAACAACATGCTAATGAGCGAGATCGCAAATCGTAATGGAAATAAATGAAGTGGAACGCAGCACACGAAATGCATTTTTCCCAAAGGAAATCCACACTTAACCGACCTGTCATTATCCATCTGGATTGGGGATCGGAATCGGGATGTTTCCATTGTGCGAAAAAAATATCAATTGAATAATTTTCCCCTTTCAGGCAATTATCGTTGCGATGCTGAAAGCAGCTTGTCTTTAACTTTTTAAAATAACAAACAAAATAATGTGAAAGCTAACTAGCTAGCAGGGCTTATAAATATTATGCGACGAGGGCTCCCCCTTTGGCTGGCATAATGGATGCTGGAAATCAATTTTGGGCCCAGAAGAATCGGGGGAGAGAATCGAATTGAATCGAATTGAATTGAAGCACCGCTGGCGCCGATCCGAGAGGTAACTCTCTTCAAAATCGCATAAATTGCGGTTAATAACGCGCGCTTAGGCCACAACTCACGTCAGAATGCATCAAGGGGCACCGTATGGCGAATATTTATATTTCGCAGCGCCGGCTTTCGACGCTCGTCCCAATAAGAGATCGGGGGAATAAAAAAAAACAACAGCCACGCAAAACCAATAAAGGCCCCCAGCTCCAGTCCCAGCTCCAAGTCCGACTCGAACTCCTTTTCCAGTCGCAGCTTAAGGCAGTTGCCGCAAAATGCACTGGAAATATCATATTCACACTAGAAAAGTAACTTGTTATTAATTATCATAAAAAACAAAACGAAATCCAATAAAAATCTATAAGGAAAATATTTCTCTATATTTCTCTTATTAACTTCTCCTCCTTTTTCTGCCAGTGCAGCGCGAGAGCCAAGGCAAGATGTGTGCGAGCGAGTCAGAGTGTGTGGGAGCAGCGTGACTTCTCGGTCGGGATAAATTATTTCGGGACAAGCAAAATATCACTTCGATTAATTCAAACAAAGACCAACGCAAAAGCGAGCGGCTCCCTCTGCCTCTCCTCCTCTCCCCGTTGTCCGTCTGCCATCTCCCTCCCACTCACCACTGGCCACTGGCAACTTGCAAATAGAGTTTTTTCCATCGCCATCGCCGCCGCCGTCCTCCCACTCACTCCCATGGCGGCCGATCGGAGCACAAAAGGTACTGAGAGAGCACTGGAAGAGCCATTGCAATAATGGGCGTAGGCAATCGTATTACAAAAGGGGGTAGTAATTATGTATTTAACTAAATTAAATAAATTTTCGCATTCTTTTACTTATCTATATTCTGTAGTTCTTACTTATAACTCTAACTCTCCCTCTCATTTGAACCTTTACCCCCTTTTTATTTTAAAAACCTTTCATACTACGCCCCTGTCTCAGGATTCTGTTGAAAAAAAAGAGAAGAAAAAGAGAAACAATATCACTTTTATCCCCTCATTGTAGTGGCCGTCGTTTGCTGGTCTTGTTTATTTGGGATTGAACTTAATTTGGACATGATAAGTTGTTCTCTCTGTCGGCGGAAAGGCGGTGGCCTTTCAAGTTAAAAGGGGGTAGGGGTTTCGTTCCGCATCGGAGGACCATTGATGTTTTACTTGCAAATGGCGAAATGCAAAATCAGTGTTTGAAATAAGGAATTAAAAGGGAGAAGAAATAACCACTAAATAAATATTATAACGAGAGAGTTCCTTTCCCCATCTCCTTGCATAAAATATCACCTATTTTAAATAACCTGTCTTGGCCCTTTCTCCTTCTACTTAGTAATTCTTCATACACTTCTCTCCTCTCCAATTTTTTTTCAAGCCACACGCAGTTGTGTTCACAGCAAAAGTGTCTTAAATTGCATACCCGAGCACATGAAAAACAAGCAATTTAGGGCAATTTCGATTAAAATCAATATTTACAAGGCTCAAGCAGCGCGAAGACGCGACCGTAGAAGAAAGGGGCGAAGATGTAGAGTCACGAGATTCTCCGGAGAGCTGGAGCTGTTGCAGTGCGCCAAAATTACAAATTTAAACATGAAAAGTTATAAATAATGCGACGATGATGGGCGCACAGTTAGGAGAAGGGGGTGCACTAGAAAAAATACCTAAATATAGGAAACAAAATGAAAATTAAATATAAACCAACTAAAAATTAATAAAATAGGTATTTTTCAAGAACATCTTTCGTGATTTTATATTAAAACATTAATTTCCAAACTAAATACTTATTAAATTGTTTCGATTTCTTGCAGTGCATTGAAGTCTCCTCTACCAGCGCCTGGTCAAAGTCAAAGTCAGACTGCAGAGTCTCAGACACGAGACTGGAGACTGGAGAGTCGAGAGCCCCGAAGGCGGAAGACCCGATCCCGATCCCTGCTAAAGAGCTGCTGATGTGGCCCCAACCCAAGCCCCCTTTCCAGTTCCCTGTTCCTCTTCTGGGCTAGCCTGGTGTGGTTGGTTTGCTTTGGTAATCACCTTTTGTTATAAAGACTGTAATTAGGGCTTCATTAAAAGGGTGGTCCGAGCTTGTCTTCGCCTGGCAGCCCCGGGAACGAACGTTGATTGAAAACGCTCTCCGTCCTCCACTCTCCACTCTCCGCTTTCCCGTGGAAAGAGTGAGAGAGGGGAGCCTGGAATGTAGCGCCGATCAACAAGCGGGCCACGCCCACAGCGCACGCCTCATAAATAAAGTGAAATGTGCGTGCGTGCGATCGCCGCGATCTCAGAGCGATTGGGGGAAGCACAGTGGGGTCAAGCTTAATCGAATTATCTACAAAAAATATTAAATTAATGTTATGACTTAAGCTTTCCAAATCCCCAAAAATATTACTAAATTATAGGTTTGGAACCTTACAAAATAAAATATTCTCTGCTTAAGTTAGACAGATTAAGAATAATAAAAATAAATATTAAAATCATGTTTAAAAACTACAACTTTACCCACTGTTTATGCCCATCCCGACACTGAACAAAACAAATAGCGATCAGTGCATAATTACAGTCCGCGCCAAGTGTTCCTTTATGGAGGGGCGGACACTTGCAGCGCAGTTTATTCACCTGCCAGGTGGGGGTTGCGATCCCACTGTGCTGGGCCAAGGCCCACTGTGCCGGACCACCACTTGAGCAGAGATTTCACGCCTCGCAGCTATTTTGCAAGTCTGAATCATCTCAGGAGGAGTACGACTCCATGTTTGCTCGGCTAAACGCAGCGCAGACGCAATAATTAAAATGCCATCAATGCACCTGACGCACTCCAGAGTTACCTGTTCCCTTTTCTGTTTTCTGTTTCCTACCTGGATTGATCGCTTGATCCGCAGCGATAAGAAATTGAATAAAAAACGAGCGGTCTGTGGAGGAAAATGTCACCAGAAGTCGGGAAACTCAATGAACATATGATTTATAAACACGGGCGCAGAGGTCGCTGACAGGCCGCAGGTTTACATCATGACCAACTGTTTCACCACGGAGAGATCCCTATACCGATCCCGGTCCCCGCCCTCATCCACCTGGCTCTGTGACATCCTCCTTATCGCTTTTTGGACATTCGATAAGAGTGTCATCCGTCTTCCCAATCGAACCCGGTCCTCGATCTGTGACTGTGGGTCTGAGTCCCTTTTTTAACCATTTATTTGGACCCTCTTTTCCATGTTGTCAACGCACTTTCCTCCTCCACTTGATCAATGTCTCCTTGGGTCTGGTCCTGGGGACAAAGCAAGTGAAGCATAGAACTGGGAAATTCCAAACCTGGCTGAAGTTATATGAAAATTATTTTTGTAGCGATTAAAAATTATATTCTCAACTAAGTAAGTATTCAAAATTATAAATTTCTTAAAAAAAACAATCACAGATTAATATAAGTTAACAAACATAACATTTTCTGCCATGAAAGCAATTTAAAAATGTGTTATCGTTGGGTTTAATACAACATATCGTTTACAATCGATAAGCTTTGGGATAATATATCGAACTCATCTATAAACTGAGCGCATATTTAAATTCCATAGATCCTTTGGTGGTTTCTCTTTTATTATTATTTTTAGGGACTCATTAATTATAACCCCGCTTCTTAAAATACATTATGTTGATAGCAAACGATAATAAATTATTTAAAATCGATTACCTCTCGTTTTAATTTTATTTCGATTACAAACAATACCCATTCACACTCCTTTTGGAGTTAGAAAAATATTTCAAAATTCCCTAGAGTGTTCAGATTTTTCTCCCAGTGTCTCACCTGTGTATTATTCCATTCAGCGACTGTTGTGACCGCATCAATTGTCCGCGAACAATGAGTATACGCGTGTTATCGATGCGTTGCCCAACCAATTTCCACCTTTTTCACTTTTCTGGCCTTTGTCAGCTCATTACGGCTGCTGTTTTTTCTTTATTCCCTTTTTTTGTTGTTATTTTTTTGTTATTTTTTTTGTTGCTTGTCTCTCACTGTGGGTTTGCTGTGGCTGGATCGCCGCGGGTTGTCCGCCGGCGTCGCCGTGGCCGTTGCTGACCTGCCGTTAACCCATTGAGTGGCGCCCGGCCAAGAGTTGCTGACCCGATCTTAATCGAGAACGGTTCACTGTGAGAAATAATAATAAAAATAATATTTTATTAATTATTAGAGGTAAAAGAAGCTGTCAAAAATAAAAGGAAGAGAACTCAAGCTTTAATTTAAATAGAAACTTGTTGCTTTAACTTCTGGCCAAGTTAGTGTCAATATAATTTTTTCAGTGCATTAAAATTCCACTGCCTTTGGACCCCAACAATGTGTCATTTTAATGCTGGCCGGAATGATTTTTATTGTGCTCATTTGGGCTGTTCGGTTACACTTACACACTCTCGCCTCTCGCCCTGCCCGGTTCGCAGTCGTAAACATTTATTAGTTACGGCTCATTTCGAAGGCGAATAAACAAACAAACAAACAAATAAACGCCCAGAACGAGTCGCAAGAGATCTCTGATCGGTGATCGGTGATCGGAGATCAGTGATCGGAGATGGGCCATAACCACCTGCCGATGGGACATCCTTTCACTTTTAATGAACCTAATGAACAGCCGCATAAATCATCGCACCCGAGAGAACCCACAAATGTCGAGGGCTTGTCGCACTCATTAAATGGAAACACGACCACGCCCATATTTCAGGCTCTACAAGCTACTATATAGGGTATATATATGCCATTAATCTATTGGCTTATGACCATTGGAAATTAACTTGCCACATCGTTTGTGTTCTCCCTAAACTTCCCAGCATTTTATGGCTCCTGTTGAGCTGCGGTTGGTACCTCTTGCGGTTTCAGCAGGTGAAAAATAAGGCAAGCCCCGGGAAGGACATCCTTTTAGAGATACTTCTTCTCTATAATTTAGTTGGGTATTTGATAAACATTATAATATTAATTAAAACTTATTCTAATGTATTTTAATGCACGATAGTTGCTCATAAAAAAGGCTAATCCCTCTCCTTTTTTGGCAACGAAAACCTTCCTTTATATTCCTCCATTGTTTGCCACTATTATTATTACTATTATTATTATTTATTAGAACAGCTGCGTGGCGAAAAGGAGCAGAAAACAAAGCCAGCCGAAAAGTGGCAAAAATTCGAGTGGCAACGCAATTGTTTTCGGGCCCACAAAAGGGAGGCGGCGGCACGTCGTTGCTTATCGGGCTCGTTAATCGTTAATCGCTATCGAAGGACACTCTCTCTCTTTCCTCCTTCCATTCCCAGCTTCCTTGTCTTATCGCGATGTCGAGCTTCGGTTTCGGGTTGCCATCAAAACGATGTCAAGAAGTGAGAAATGCCCGGCGATCCGACACGCGATTGGAAATGAGGAGGAGGATGGGGGGATAGGGATTGCATTTTCTCTACTGTTACGGTTACGGTTCCGGTTCCACTCACATTCACACTCCCCCATTCCAGCCGCCATTTCCAGGGCCTGTTAATGCAGTTTCCATAAATATTTATCGCCGATTATACTCGTATTACGACGCGAAATCACGATATGGCGATGAGCAGGGAAACATCTGTTCTAGCATTACACTGATACTTAGAAATAATAAATAATAAATAAGGAAAAATACATAATAAATAAGAACACATAATAATATATAAACAAAAAATAAATTAAAATATGCAAATTTAACCTTATAAAGCACACAGTTTCTTACTTGCTCCTTAAACGATGTTTAAATTTGTTTTTATTTTAATTAGAGTTTACCCTATATTTTTCCCCAGTGCACTATCGATACCCTGAACAATGTCGCATTCGGGTTGCCTTATTTGGTCAGTTGACAATGTTGGCCAAGTTGAGTTGTAGCGGGGCGCAAAGAACATGTTCCCCCCCAACCCCTTTCTACCCCTTACTTACCCTATAGGCCTCGCATACCGCACACGCGCAGTTGCTCCTTTTGTGCCGTTCCCGTTCCTGTTACCCTTTCGTAGCCACCCATGCTTTTTCCCCTTCCCCTAGCGCGTCTTTCCCATGGCACCACATTCCTTTTGCCGACTATTGTTATTGCTGTTGTTTCTGGCTGTTGTTTTATCTCGTGTTCAGTTGCCGTAATGTTAGCGTTAGTGTCGTTTTTTCGGGCCGTGTACCAGGCGTATTTGTTTGTTTTATGGCCGCATAAAATTTAATGCCGCATAAACTTATCGCCTAACGAGCTCTCAATGGGCGCAAAAAGGAGAGCTACACGGAGGGAAAGTTACAAGGAGATCTGAATTTTATATAATTTAACATCAATAAAAGTTGAGTTGATTTTCAATTAGCGGGTTTCTTGAGCTACAATAATATTTTATTATTCAAAATACTGTGCTAGTTGCAGCTACTTATTTCGTTTCCGTGTAGAAAAGGAATATAGAGAGACACGGGACACCCTGTGGCCAGGCACGTCGGCCGATTTGCGAGCAATTTTAATTTGCGTTGCATTTTCACTGCGTCACAGCTATTTTCAGTCTGCGTCTTTCACATATTCTTTAAGTCCTTTTTGCAGCCTCTTGTAATTTGAGCGTAATTCACGTAAGCAGCAAATACCTCAATGATCAGCAGCGGCGTCCGTCTAAAAGGGGGACTTAAGCCCTCGCTCTTTCCAGGCAATTTCTCTCTCCATCTTCATATAGCAAAACGGCTGAAGGTTGTATGTATGTATGGGAATACATTTCTCTCACGGGGGACTTAAGCCCCTGCTCTTCCCAGGCAATTTCTCTCTCCTTTCATCATATAGCAAAACTGCTGACAAATGTATGTATGTATGGGTGTACATTTCTCTCACTGGCTTCGATTAGCATCCACGCCTCTGATCGCGACGATAAGCTGGCAGTCAATTTGCTTGACACCTCACGTTCATCAATGAATTGCAGGCAACGACAGCAGCCGGAGAGCATCTCCTCTCCGATCTCGGATCTCTCACTCAGCGGCTCGTCAAGGTTTTTGCTTCGCGTTTTTTTGCTCAGCTTTTTGCTACTTTATTGCCCGTTTTTATCCTTTTTTGTCGACGACAAATCAATCTGTAAATGTGTGCGTAATTATTCCAGCAATTTGTTGCTGCGCCAATTGCCGCCTGCATTCCACAGCGTCTCGCTTCCTCTCGCCGCGGCTAACGTACATCGCTGCGCCGGCTGATGACAAATAATTATGTTAAGTTGTATGTAATTGGCAATCCTCGCCAACTCGATCCAGAAGTGGGCTACAGTGGGTGTGATAAGTAAGTGTCTTTGAATTTAAAAAACTTAAAATAATAATTAAACAAATATAAGGTTTTAAATCAAGGATTTTTCCTTAGCCAACTCTTTAACAAATTTATTTTAAATGTTTATTTATTAATGTTTATTTATTAATACAGTACACACACTTTCTAGCCTCAGTGTATTTAGAGAAATGCCTGCTGCCTGTGCAGCAAGGAAAGCTGTTCTTTTTTCTCTGCAATTTTCCATGGACTGTGTGCTGAAATGTGCGCAAAATTTATTGCCGGCAATTTGGTTGCATGTCATTCCAGCGGCGACTGCGACGTGGCAATAATTAAAAGCGGAAATGCGCTGATGAATGGGGCGCAAGATCAGCAGCAAAAAAAGTACAAAAAACATACACAGGGATCTCGAAAAGGGAGGTTGTTCCAGAGCCTAGAAGTCCTGCTCTGGGGCGTGTCATCTACAAAAAAGCCATTATGTCAAGGGGCAGCCCTTAATGGGGCATTATCCATCAAGAGATCTACTTTCTGGTAGCCTCTAGCTCCTCCAAATGTACGTCCAAAATCAATTGCTTCGTTAATTGATGGTGGGCCATGCATCAAAATAGCACCTGGTGGATCACAAATACAGGTAGCCCCCTGAAAGTCTGGCCAGATCGTTTCTTATTTCTTTTTTTCGGGGCACGCGCGTCTCATTTATCAAAGTCGGGATCAGCGGAACGGACTGTGGACTCTCCGCTTATGGCTGGGCGATCGAATTGACATATTGGCAACGCCCTCATTAGGTCGTCCCAATCCCCACGGAAATCCAAAAACCCAAAGAGGTCACAGACCCACGGCCAGACCCAATTCTCCATCCGGCGATGATTTATGCAGATTTTATTACACGGCCGCAAAATATTCTTACACTGAGCGAAGAACGTATAATTCCTATAGGAATTAGATCAGCATTACTAAAAAAACACTCATATTAAGCCTACAAAAAATCCAGCTCCCCATTATTACAATTTTAAATTGGGAAAAGCTCATTCTAAAGAAATTATCGTACATTTTATACACTCTCTTGGACGGGGTAAGTGCCAGCTGCATTAGTACCATCTCTATTAGGGATGGCAACACATTTCGATATTTTTCGATATTTAACTATAATTTATTTCGTCTGATATTGTATTTTTTTCTTTCTATTGGAAAAGCCTTTTTCCAAAAAAGTGATCGTATATTTTTAACACTTTCTTGAAGGAAGATAATTGTTCCCCTATCTCTATTCCCATCTCTATTAGGGATGGCAACACATTTCGATATTTTTTCGATATTTAACCATCATTAATTATGGAATAACCTTTTACTAAAGAAATTATCATATTATTGAAACACTTTTTTGTTCCCTAAACAATTTCTGCTACATCAATACCATCTCTATTAGGGATGGCCACACATTTCGATATGTTTCCTGTGATATTTATTTTTCTTTTTTTTTTTACATTATTCCAAGGTTATATTATCGCTTGATATATTCTAAAAACAAGTTAAATTTTTCTCATTAAATTTTTCTCTGTGCATTGAAGAACCCCCCCGGCGAGAGAGGCGATCGCTTATGGTGATCGTCGATGATCTTTGATCGGTTGGGATCGCATCGAATCGCATAGAGTGCGAGCTGCGACGAATTAAACTAAACGGCAACACGATCCATAAAGATAATCTTTATATCAGTCCCTAGTGACTGTGTTTTGTCTTAGGCAAACGCTCTCGTTGTGTGCAGATTTAATGCCGCATTTTATGGGCGAAACGGGCGCCATTTGGGGCTCGGAATCGGACTCGGACTCTGACTCGGGTATCCATAAACTTTTAATTATGCCCCATAAAATCGGTGGATACCCCGGCACAGATGAAGTCATAAAATCCGAAACAAAATTGAGTTGTTGGCTGGCTGTGTGGGCCACGATCGGGATCTGAGGGGTCCTCAACGCTCTAAGCATCTCGAAAATGTCCATTAAATTGGCAATAATTGAAATACACCAGCCATCGCCTGGGGATTGGTTTAATGAGGCACAACAATCGATTCCGATCTTGCCATTGGGGGTTTCCCCCTTAAACATAATTTTCCCGTTGCGGTTTCATTAAAATTTTACGATGTTTATTCTGTGTGTTTATCCATAAATTCCTGGCTTATTTATTTTTATTAATATTTATTTTTTTACTAAGTAAACCCTTTGGGCTCGCCTCTGGCTGTGTATCTTTTATGTAGATGACTGCATTTGGCGAACTTTACGCGATTACAAACAAGCTCCTTCTTCTTAAAAACCACAAATTGAAACAGTCCCGAGAAATTCAAGCGTTAAAACCAAGCTGAAGTCAGAACAAAAAATAAAAAATAAAGAAAAAGAGCAGGCAGGTGCCGCCGCGTTCTTCTTTTTCGGGAAAGGAATGAACAAAGGTAAGTCTTTGCTGCACTGAACAAAAATTTGCTAAGAAGAAAGAAGATTTTAGAAATGTTTATTAAATTAATAGGAAATATCTTGTAGTAGTAAAAGAAAAAGAAGAATTTAAAATATAACAGGTTACACCTAAGCAATTTAACTTTTAAGCAATTTAAGACCATAAAATAAACCCAATTTAGCATAAATGCTTTCTTACTTGCTTAAATTAAATTCAAAAATTGTTGTAAAGAAATTATTTTTTGAACTTCATAATTCTAGATGAGTTTCTTATAATATTCAATTTTTCTTGTTTTTATACCCTTGCAGAGGGTATAATAATTTTGTCATGATGTTTGCAACGCAGTAAAGGAGGCATCTCCGACCCCATAAAGTATATATATTCTTGATCAGCGTCACCAGCCGAGTCGATCTAGCCATGTCCGTCTGTCTGTCCGTCTGTCCGTCTGTCGGTTTCTACGCGAACTAGTCTCTCAGTTTTTGAGCTATCGGGCTGAAATTTTCAGCATAGTCTTATTTCATTGGCACGCAGTATATATGTCGGAACGGCCGAAATCGGACCACTATATCTTATAGCTGCCATAGAAATGATGGGGAAATTAATGTAAAAAAAATTTTAACTTCTCTGTTTTTCAACGAATTTCTATAAATTTCGAGATATAGTCGTTTTTTATAGTTTTAGAATTACGGTTTTAATTTCATTAAGATCGGACAACTATATCATATAGCTGCCATAGAAGGGATCGGTCGATTTATATGAAAATGTAAAACTCTACATGTAAAATGTAAAATTTACAAAATTTACATAATTTGACATTTTTCTTTTAACATTACCAAAATGGATCGAATTTCAATGATCCAATTGCAAACTGCAAGGGTATACAAACTTCGGTTTACCGAAGATAGCTTTCTTTCTCGTTTTTTAGTTTATTTTATGTTCTTTTTTTTCTTTTAATTATTTTTGCACATATATATATTTTTTTTTTCAGTGCACGAAAACAAAAGCTGGCCCAAAGTCTTGTTATCATTTTAATCCGCAGTTGCAAAAAATAAATAAAACAAAACCCAAAAAAAAAAAGGAAAAAGGGTGAAGTTGCGGGGATTTTGGAACCGGAGCGAGCGAGCGTTTCCCTTGAATGAAACCCGAAACCGGCACCATTCCCGGATCCCGATTCCAATACCGATTCCAGGCCCGATTCCAGATCTTCCCGATTTTCGTTCTTCGCTGGGCTGTGTGTTGCCTCAAGCGTGAAAATACCGCGAAATTCCCTTTGTCTTCTCTCTGTTCTCCGTTCTGTTCTTTTCTTTTATTTCCAGCCCGCTTTTGTGGCTCTGTTTTCCGAGTTTTTGGCTTTTTAAGCCGCGCCGAGCCGAGCTGGAAATTATAAAAATGTAAACAAAAAATAAGCGTTAACATGGCAACAATGATGTCCCGCTGCGACATTGAAATATGGTTATTATACATTTTTATGACACTGCCGGTGTCCGTGTAGATTTTGTGACTTTTTTGGGGGGTGTGACACGGGGCAGGGCTAATTATCAAGCGGTTCCAGATGGGAGCTTGGAAGTTTCCCTGCCAGATTCCAGGTTCTTTGATGATATATCGAGTTATCAATATCGTTATCGATAAAAGACATTTTTCTTTTCTCACTGCTTTTCTTGCTTTTTATTTTATATTTCATGAAAGATTTTTGTAATTTTTAAAGATTCTTGGATCCTTAAGATTCTTGCAAGTAAAAATACATAATTACATAAGCTTAATAATCTAATTCAGGATATCGATTTCGATATTATTTATTTTTCTTTTCACACTGCTTTTCTTGCTTTCATTTTATATTTCAAGGAAGATTTTTCTTTATTTGTGAAGATCCTTCCATTCTTAAGATACCTTAAAGTAAAAACCTTAATAATCTAATTAAGAATCACATTTGATAGACAATCTCTTCTCACCTATTTATTCGCAGGACCTTTCCACTCACTAATTGGGAAGGAATGACAGGGTGGACAGGGTGAAGGACGGAGAAGGAGTTTCCGGAAAAGCGCAACCTCATAAACATTTAAACATGAGAGGCAACAGCTCTGGCAATCCAATCAGAGATTAAAAAGCCGCCCGCAGAGACAACGCCCTCTCGTCCTGCGGATATCCTGCGCGGATATTTTAGCAGCCCACCTCACCCCAGCCCCCGGGGCCGTTGTGTCAAAATGCAAAATTCAATTGCTTAGCCCTTTGTCGGGGAAATTGACATAAAAATCCATTTGTCAGCCCCTTCAGATTAAAATCAAGGATTTAAAGTGTAATTTGATTCACGGATGATGCAAGGACGACCGCCGGATGGGGGGGAGTTGCCGGCGTGTGGAGTGATCAAAAGAGCAAAGCGTGACCCCAGAAAAAATCACACAACAGGAAAAGGCAGGCAGGCCAAAAAAGGACGAAGGAGGATGGAGGATGGAGGATGGAGAACAACAGCAATAAATGACAACAAACACACCCCTCCTGAGGGCAGGGGTGGGCACCAGCACCAGCAGCCACTGCCCGAAACGGAAGAGTGATTTTAACGCTGCTCCTGTGGCAGGACGGCAGCAGCAGCAGGGTGCCCAGGCACTGAGAGAAAAAAAACTAAGAAAAAATATATAAAAAGATTTAAAAATAAATTTAGAAATTGAATTTGATTTAGGCCTTAAAACCCAAATGGTAATCTTAAAATAAATATTAATATTATTTATAATAAAAGAAATATCCTTCCTAGATTAAATAATATTATTTTCTGAGTGTTTTCCCCTCCACCAGCCCTTGGATTCTCTCGAGTGCTATTTTATGCTGAAGTGTGCCAGACGCACTGAACCAGTGGCTGCTCCTGCTCCTGCTCCTGTTTCTTGGTGGCTGGTGGCCAGGATGCTCCCCTGGTGAGGATGCGACCGCGACGGCGCCACCGCTCGGAATACATGGAATGTGCTGTGCAACCGGTTGAGTCCATTAATCATTTTCTAATTTGTGGAATGCCTGCCCCGGCGAGGGGGAGTTGGTAATCGCATCCAAATGGGGGAGAAAGAATCATCCCCCTTTGGAAACAACCGGGAAGAACCCGGCAGGAAGGAAGGAAGGAAGGTTGGACACTGAAAATGAAATTTTCACATCTGTAATTTGTTAAGTGCGTTTGTTATTCCATCGAATTATTTCACTTTTATGGGTTAAGTGCTTTTTGAGTTACGGCGCGCCAGTACCAGGTCCTTGGGGTTAGACGCCATGGACTCGGAGGACTCCGAGGACGAGTCCCTGGCATTCCCAGACGGTTGACATTAATTAGTTGTCTGGGAATTGGCTGCTTGGAATAGAGTGATTTCGAAAGAGGAGAGGGAAGTGAATCTAATGCAATTAGGGATAAATATAGAGAGTTATTCTTCCAGGAAAAAACAGATCGAAAGAAGTTCTGTCTCTGGGAAATTAAATATAAATATAAATATTAATTTTAAGTCCTAACTTATTTTCTTCTTATTTTTAACAATGTTTTACATTCTTCGAAGATCTGCTTTCCCCATCTGGCATCACCAAAAGCTTGCCATACCTTTCAGGAAAAAGGGTTTTTGTCGCTAACTGGTCACACTTATATCTTTTTATTTTTTTTAATAAATTTATGATCCCTTACTGTGTTAACACCTAAAAATAAATTGAATCTTCAAAGACTTTCCTTGAACTTTTGAATATTATCTTAAATATGTCTTTTAAAAAAATTCTCAAGTTAAGGAAATATCTCCAAAGGTCCCCTCATAATTTCTGATGATCCTGCCATATGGCCAAGTACGTCGTAGTTTGTAATTCCCCAAGTTATCTGCCCTTTCCCTTTTATTTTCGCCTCGAAGTAGATCTGCCAACCGAATCAACATCATTATCGATGTAAAGGCAGCTTCGGGATGCTCGGATGAAGCTGTCATCATCGATCACAACATTTTCAGGCCCGAGGATGGAAATCAGACAACTGTAAACTAATGACATTTGCCGGGGTCCCGGGGTCCTGTGACGGAGAGAACCACCACCACCACCAGTTACCAGTAACCAAAAGTAAGCACTCGAGGGTGGGTTTCCCGATCAGAATTCCAATCCAATCCCAGCCAGCAGCAGCATCCACTCGACTCTCGACAGTCATTTGTTTGTTTTCGAGTGCTGCCTGTCCAAATATGCGGCAGCTTGTAACAATTACCAAATGACACCCTCGACACCCTCGGCACAATCGGAAATGGACAATTCCCGGGCACACACACACACACAGGATCTGCAAGGGGGTAATCCACTTGTCGCAGAATCAATGGCAATATTTTCACCATTAGTAGATGTCGTCGTTGGCCGAAAATGAAGTAATCAGGCGACGAACTCTACTTAAAATTCAGTTTGAGGGCAGAGTTTATGAGCTGGAAGAGGCATTCATGGGTTAATACGGGTAAGCTTCCCTTGGAACTTAATGAGTTTTAACCCAAGCTAGCTTGAGGGGTACTTGGTATAAAGGAATTCTTCCTTAATAGCTCTAAATTATTAAGGATAAGAGGTTACTCTTATTCTTAATAAGGTATTACATGCTTTCGCCATCTGGCATCACCAAAAAAGCTTGCCACACCTTTCAAGAAAAAGGGTTTTCGGTCACACTTTCACTTCTAACTAACCTAAAGTATTTTCCAGAAAACCTTCGGCTGAAACATTTAAAGAGTGTAAAGCCCCCAAGAACACTTACAGATATTTCCAAACAACAAACAAGAAAAGAAGACAAGTTCCCATAGATCTCGGCCCCTGGCAGCTGTTTTCCAGAAGCTTTTTCAAGAAAATTATGAAAAACCGACGACATCTGGTGCTGTTTTAGTTTCTATATCAGACTCTTCGGGGGGAAACGCATCAGCAGTCAATATGATTTGTGATTTACAACAGGTTTCAATTAACAAAAAGAAGCCCCCAATGATATTTAATTTTGCATTTCTTCACTGTGGGTGGAGAACGAGCAGAGAGGCAGCTGAGAGGCGATGACAGGGACATAAATAAGCGGCGGTTAAGTATCGTGTAATGTTAGACGAATAGTTTTCGGTTTGTCGTGTAACTGTAAGTGGAGAAGTCGCCCCCGAAAAATAATATATATGCGCGGAGATAATGCAGCACGCCTCCCAGCGATCCCAGGGGTAAACAGCCGCCGATACATGTTGCATATTGCTGCTGCTACTGCGGCTGCCGCTGCTGCAGTTGCAACTAATTGAGGACAAGGCGGCAACGCAGGCGGCATAAATTAGAGACAATGCTCCGTCTAAGTGGATTGGATCGGAGGCGGGGTAGTGCTCCATATCCGAATAATGCCTAAGCCAAGTCAGAGGTGAGGACAGGGAATGGATATATCGACAGCAAAGATCGCATTTGAAATTATAACACGTCAATATCATATCAGGGAAAACTGTTATCAAACTTATCGATTTCAAAAAAAAATATATCGATAACCTAAACGTTGTAAGATCTAATTCGATATATAATAAAATTTATATATCGTGCTATATCGATATGATCTCAGAATTTCAAAATATACCGATAACCTAAAAGTTGTAAGACCTAATACTTCTTTTTACATATCTAATACATATTTTAAATTATTTATTGTGTCATATAATTATTTAAATGCATTTATCGTGCCTTATCGATACATAATTAAATACATTCCTCGCGCCTTTTTGATACATATTTAAATGTATTTATCGTGTCATACCAATCGATAATATAAACGTTGTAAGTTATAATTCGATACCTATTTTAATTTATTTATTGTGCCTTATCGATAGTTAAATTTATTATCGTGCCATATCGATACGATATTAGTAGATCGATAGACACTGCCATCTCTATCATTGGCGCCTTGATGGATTGTCAAATTGTGCACGGCAGACCGGCGACTGCAGCGTGGCGACATCATTCAATTAAAAATGCATCCCCATCCTTCATGCTGTCCCTGTCGCCTTCCCTTTCCCTGTCCCTGTCGGTGATGTAATCTCCGGGCTCATTAAATTCGAATGGAATTTGTTCGAAGGCAAAACTTAATCCGCTCGTAAACATCGACTGACTCCCAGCCTCCTTGGTGGCCCCCTTCACCTTCCTTGACGCACAGCCCCAAGCATAAATCAGCTGTAGCTAACCCAAGGATTTGCCAGGCTCAACCCAACTAAATACTCGTTGAATTTTCTATAGTGATGGCATTGTTTTTTATAAAAGCTAGATGATATTAAATATATTTTTTTATACTTCATTAAAAATAAACAACTACATTGCTTTTTTTTCAAGTGTACAAAAATAGTAGCGAAAATGTGGGGGATCCGGAGAGGAGAACGTGTGCCGCAGTAAACCTCGTAACGAATGCTGGCCAACGGCAGAAATCTAATTTCAAGCACCAGAGAGCAGGCGGCCAGCAGGTGGATGCGGGGAGTGGATTCGTGGTGAACTTCTGGCTGCCTTTTCCACTTGGCTAGCTTAACGATTCGAACTGCTGTCAGGGTTTCGCCAGGTCCTCCTCCTCCTGCTGCTGCTGCCTTTGTCGTCTATTTGATGTCTTAATGCGAACCACCCAACGCATCATCCACCCGCCCTGCGCCTGGGATGGGGATTTCCCGGACCGGCGTACCGTTTTAATCAAATGGATTTCCCATTTTCCCTCCGCTCGATTCGAAAATACGGAAATAGACAACGCCCAGCGGCGACGATTTATTAGGTTCCGTTCTGATCTCTGCCGGTTTTAGGTGCCGATGCCGGGCATTATTCATGAGTTCCCTTGCCCGGGATCAAAGTCCAGCTAAAGGAATCGATTCCTCAATATCATCACTCCCCGAGCGGATCAGGGGATCTGTTTCGGAACATGTATCGGATTTTCTTACGATCTTAAGAATATTTATGATACATTTGACATAAAGTTAGATCCAGTTGAGCTACAGAACTCTCTTCGCAAATCAAGAAATCTTAATTGGAGGCAAGACATACAAAATAAGGTATATAAAATAAGATTACAAAAAAGATAAATGAATAAAGGAGAAAAATATGTATTAAACACAAGTAATTCAACAAAATATGATGTTTATTATTTTACTTTTGAACAAATTTCAAAAATTGCAGCTTTATACGATACGATAGCATTAGGTTGCTATAAATAAAATGTGGGAACAGTTTGGCGAAGGTGTTCAAATCCAAGACACACACCCCTTCTTGTTCATAGCAAAGCTTCACACTTCCGTTTATCAGAGTTAACAACCGAGTTAACAGAGTTAGAAAAACACAGCCATAACAAACGAGTTTTTCAAAAATTGTTCACAGAGAAATTTAATGGCAAAGCCGCAAATAAACAGGGGAAATCCGGTCAAATTCACTTACGAGAAAAAAGTGGCACAGGCCTGTATATGAATACAAATGTATTCATATACAGCCTGAACGCACAAATAACAATTTGCGGTATTTTTGAAGGCCAACATACCTCCATTCAGATCATGGGTAGATATAGGGGATCCTAGGGGGATTTTTAGAGAGAAAGTTTTGCTTTTTTTTCGAAACTGATTGATTTAAATGTTTTGAAAAAATGTCTTTTTTTAATATCAATATTGCCAAGCACAGAAATCACATAAATAGGCGACAATATCAAACTAAATACTGCCCACGATTTTCCTATCGGCTATAAGTTTTGCCAGCTGATGTTGGCGCCTTTAAGATACTTAGAACTGTTATTCCACCGACATTTTTTCGCTTTGCAACAGTCCCATGTAATAATAAGATAATTCTTCTCTTAATTATTTGAAAAAGATTTTTTATAAATTTGGGGGGAAGACTGGATTTTTTAGGGTGAAATATCGACTCTTTGAGATTTTTTAGGGGGAAAGATAAATTTTCATCTGGCAACACTGACTAAACCAGCGCCGCGTGCTCGTTTTGTTTTTGGATTTCTGGGATTCGGATTTTAAATCCTATATATATAAATATCTAATCCTCGACAGCAAAAATGGGTGGCCAAGGAAAGGCGATCAACCGAAAACGCAAGTTCGTGGGCCGCAAGGCGGA
The DNA here is from genome assembly GCA_014170255.2 of Drosophila triauraria. NCBI lineage: Eukaryota > Metazoa > Arthropoda > Insecta > Diptera > Drosophilidae > Drosophila > Drosophila triauraria. The sequence continues at coordinate 623,232 of CM024333.1, read as the reverse complement.
CGACCCAGAGTTCGACCTGGACAAGAAGCAGTTCAAGGTGCTGCACTTGAACGCCAGCGAGAAGCGTCTGATCATCGTGTTGGAGGGCGCTCAGCTGGAGACCGTGAAGGTAGGAGAATCCCAACTGCTGCACAGAGGATGGCTGATGCCTAATGCTCAATGTCCGCTTAATCCCTTTCAGGTGCACAGCCAGTTCGAGCTGCTGAACTGCGACGACCATGCGGGCATCATGCGCAAGAACCAGCGGGATCCGGGCACCTGTCGTCCGGACATCACCCACCAGTGCCTGCTGATGCTGTTCGACTCGCCGCTGAACCGTGCCGGCCTGCTGCAGGTGTTCGTCCGCACCGAGCATAACGTGCTGATAGAGATCAACCCGCAGACGCGAATTCCGCGCACCTTCAAGCGCTTCGCGGGCCTAATGGTCCAGCTACTGCACAAGTTCCAGATCCGGGCCAACGACTCGTCGCGCCGCCTGATGAGTGTGATCAAGAACCCCATTACGGACCACCTGCCCGTCGGCTGCAAGAAATACGCCATGAGCTTCTCCGGCAAGCTGGTGTCCAACTGCCGGGAACTGGTGCCGCACGGCGAAGAGGGCAGCGCCAGCTACGATGTACCCGTGGTCATGGTCATCGGTGCCTTTGCCCACGGCGTGCTCAAGACAGACTACACGGAGGAGCTGTTCTCCATCAGCAATTACCCACTGTCGGCGGCCATAGCGTGCTCCAAACTCTGCTCCGCCTTCGAGGAGGTTTGGGGCGTAGTGTAGTATCTATCTATAGTTAATTACTGTATTCCTAGTTTAGTTTTCTAGTTAACGAATTACATTTTGTGTAAATTTGCAATTGAAAAAAAGCTTTCTCTGGTTCTGCGGAGGTTTGAATCGAAAATTTACTAAAAATCGAGTCACAAAATCTTCTCAAAGCGGATTGCAAGATCAGCAGCTTGCCAGTATTGCTCTCTGGAAGATTGTCATGTGTTTACATACCCCTTACATGTATATATTCGGATTACGCCTCGATTATTGCCCCCGTTCCCGCCCGCGGTCAGGTTATCAGTCGCTGCATCCATCTTGTATACATCGTGGTTTATTTTTTTGTATAATTCGCAATTACAAAAAGACAGGCATAGAAAACTTGAAGAAATTTTGAGGCGACACGGATCGTGGATCGTGAGAGTTCTCGCTTCGTGCTACTTTACTTGGTTAATTTACTTAACTAATTGCCATTAGCCCCAGTGGTTGCCATTGCATCATCGGTTCGGTTCGGATCGGATAGGTTTGGGATTGGGTTGGAGAGCATGAGCATTCGGTGTCTACTTGGCTCCCGGCTTCTTGCCGCCACCGTCGGCAGCCTTCTTCTCCGCTTCCCGCTTGGCGGCCGCCTCCTCGCGCTGCTGCCGGATGAGGGCCAGGCGGGCGAGATCCGCCTTCGCCTCGGTCGTCTTGCCCGCAGCATGGAGCTTCTCGTACCGCTGACGCGCCTTCTGCTTCTCAATCTGTTCGCGCTCGCGACGCGACAGCTCCGGCTTGGGAGCGCCGCCGCCGCTGCCGCCACCACCGGTTGGTCCGTCGTCCAGCTTGATGGCCGAAAGCTTCTGCGTTGCCTTCTTGGTCACCCGGTTGGGATTCTCGATCTCGATCAGCGAGGCCACGCCCTTCTTGGCATCGCGCGCCTCCGCCTCGGAGTCATCTTCGGAATCCTCCTCCGATTCTGACTCAGAGGAGGAGCCTGCACCGCCGCCGGCGGCTGCCCGCTGCTTCTGTCGCTGGCTGGCCGATTGGCGACTGGCAGCGGGTTTCCGGGCGGCCGATGGCTTTGGCTTCGCTGTGGAGCCACTGGCCTTGTCCGCCTTGCCGTCTTCCGCATCGCTGTCGCTGCCACTGCCGCTGCCCGACTGGTCGCTCTCCTCCTCGGACTCCTGCTGCAGTTCCTCGGGCGACGTGAAGTGGCGACTTCGGCCCTTGTGGTTGACGAACTTTCCGCGTGGCATGGCTCCTCTGCTCTCCTCTCTAGCTCTCTGGCTGCTTGGGTCTCCGCTGGCGACTGCTGCGGTGTTTGCTCCTGGCTCCTAGTTGCTCTCCTTGGCGCTCGCTTTTCTTTCCGGTCGTGATTCTGGGCTCGCAAACTAATTAATCACGTTGCATGCTCTGTCAGTTGCTCTGGAAAACTCAGATGTAGAGCTGGAAGAAACATCGATATATCGGACTTTTCAAAAACATCGATGTTTAGCTTTTATTTCATGATATCTTCTATTGTTCACGTTAATTGTTATTTTATATTTAACACGTAGGTAAATTTTTAAAAACCTCACCACTCGTAAATCTATTTAAACTAAAACGGAAAAACAAATAAAAATAAATAAATAAACACAAAGGAAATATCGATACATCGATAGCTCCAAGTAAAGTATGTTATCGATGAACATATACACATATCGATTGGTTTAAATTAAACAAAAGTTTAAATTAAAACTAAAATTCCTTCACACCAACGCGGACCTGGACTGAATCATGCAGTAAGTGGTGCCGCAGCGATTCCCCGATCGAACCTAACCTTATGTGTCGCCCTTAGACGATCTCGCGCCAGCAGCACCAGCAGCGGCCGGCAGCCGGCAGCAGCTGCGACACCGACACAGCGGCAGATGCAGCCACTGGAGGCGCCCAAGATCATCGTGATCCATCCGGGATCGCAGCACTTGCGCATTGGCCGGGCGGCCGACCTGAATCCGCTGACCCTGCTCCATGCGGTGGCCTACAGGCGGCGGCAGCAGGAGGGCGACTGGCCGTACCACGATCCCATGCTGCCGCCGCTGGACAACATCAATCCCGCCCGACTGCAGGTGGAGTTCGAGGAGCAGCGCCTGGCCGTCTCCCGCATCCTGCAGCACTGCGTCGTGGACGAGAAGAACCGGCTACGCGTGGCCACGCCGCCGCAGCAGCTGGCCCACTTCAATCGGAGTAGCATGGCCGAGAAGGTGCCGCCGCCCCAGCCCGAGGAGCAGCCGTGGCTGGATCGCCAGGCGCTGGCCCTGTTCGATGAGCAAATCCTGCGGCTAAGCGCCTTCGAGGCCCGCGACTACGACATCCACTTTCCCATACAGAGGGGCGAGCTGAATGTGCACAAGGAGAAGGGCGGATCGCTGCAGGTGAGTGCCGAGTGGCCCAGCTTATTCCTTCATTAACAACCCCATTCACAGGCCAACCTGCAGCACATGGAGCGCATCTGGTCCTACGCTTTGGAGGCGCGCCTGAAGATACCACTGCGCGACCTGGGCACCCACTGTGCCGTCCTTGTGGTCAACGATGTCTATGTGCGCCGGCATCTGCGGGAGTTCATGACCCTGCTGCTGCAGCGACTGGGCTTTCGGCGCTGCTTCCTCGTCCAGGACAGCGTGGCCTCCACCTACGGTGCCGGCGTCGGCTACGGCTGTGTGGTGGACATCGGCGCGCAAAAGACCTCCATTGCCTGCATCGAGGATGGAATTTCGCAGATGGACGCGCGAGTGAGGCTAAACTATGGCGGCGGAGACCTGGACCAGGTGCTGCTCATGCTGCTGCGCAAGTGCGGATTCCCCTATCGCGAGTGCAATGTCCAGGACAGCTATGTGGATGCCCATCTGCTGGACGAGCTGAAGGAGAAGTTCTGCCACCTCAACGCCAGTGTGTGTGGCGCCCAGGAGAAGCACTTTACCCTGCGCAAGCAGAACGGCCAGTGGCTCAGGTACACGATCCAAGTGGGCGACGAGGCCATCATGGCCCCCCTGGCCCTCTTCCACACGGAGCTGCTGAACATCACGGGCCGCACGAGATCGGTGTTCACGCAGCAGGCGCCGCAGGAGCAGTACGACTGCGAGGACTGCTTCGATGCCGAGTATCTGAAGGAGACGGGCCGCAAGAACGGTGTGCGGGGTGGCGAGTCGGGGCTGTCTCTGGCTCTGGGTCCGAATTCCTCGCTGCCGCGACCGCCCCAGCTGCCCGTGACCGCCGATGACGAGGAGCTTATCGTGGTGGACCAAGACGAAAACAACTGCCTCTCCCAGTCGCAGCAGCAGCCGCCCAAGGACGGTGACTGCTTTCACAACACTCAGGGCCAGGTTGTGCCCCTGGACCAGGCCATCATCCAAGCCATCAACCGGCTGCCCAGCTACGAGACCAAACGCAAGATGTTCAACTCCATTCTGCTCGTGGGCAGCAGCGCCAAGTTGCCCGGCCTGACGGCCTGGCTGGAGCATCGGATTAGCCAGCAGATGCTGCCCAGCGGCGTTGAGGTGAACGTCTTTACCAAGGGCATGGACGCTGGCATGGTGGCGTGGAAGGGAGCGGCCATTATGTCGGTGCTGGAGAGCGCCCGGGAGCTGTGGATATCGCAGCACGACTGGCAGAAATATGGACTGCGGATACTCAGGGAGAGATCGCCCTTTCTCTGGTAAGTCAGAGGCACTACCTCCCCCGCTAGGCTGCATTTTCGAATATTCTTAGGGAAACTGTGAGTGGCAGAGTACAACTTAAGTAGGAACGTAGCCCTAAGAAGGCTCCAAAAGGCCGACCAAAGCTCTATTAATTTGTAAATTTCTATAAATAAGTTTATTTATTTTTTTAAGGCACTTTCTTTAGTCTTAGAGGGCAGTATGCAGAAGCAGAAGCCAAGTATATTAGCTTAAAATTATATTTAAGGCATTTATATTTAGAATCCAGCGATAAGCTTGAAATAAACGTAAGAAAACAACGAAAAACAAGGAAAACAATAAAACATTTCACAAACAACAGAGATTAGGTGCTTATGCCAGGTACTTGGGCGCACTGGAGCCCATGTAGTGGTAGAGATCCCCCAGGGTGGAGCGCACCAGCTTGGCCTTGATGGTCTCCCGCTGCAGCCGCTTGTAGGCCTCGAACCGGTGGCATCCGCCGAAGCTGAAGTAGTAGTCGCCTCCCTCGCTGCCCGTTATCCACAGCAGATCAATGGGTGGCACCTCCTCCGCCTCGCTGTCTTCGTGCTGTGGCCAAGGAGAGGGAGAAAGAGAGAGAGAGAGAGAGATCATTTAACCAGTATGGCAAGTCATCCAGGAATGGCAATCGATAACTAAAATCCTGTTTTTACTAATTAAAAGTTAAAGCTAATTAATGCTTAGAATATATAGGAATACTTTAACTATTAATTTATTTGATTTCAAATTAACATTAATTGTCAGCGGCAGTTAGACCTTAACCCTTACCCACCCACACCCACTCACCTTGATGGTTTCCATTAGCGATTCCACTTTCTGCTCGTCCAGGACGGAGGGTATTGGTCGCTTGATCACGCTCATGGGTACATGATGAATCTCTGCAATTCCTGCCGAATGAACTGTGGTGTCCATGGTGCTGTTGCTTGTCTGGCGATCAGGTAAATATAAAAGCTAATCCAAGTTAAGTTGTGAAATTCCAGCAACAGCAACAGCAACAGCCACAGTCGCTGTTATCGGTGTTGCGGCAGGGTTGCCACCCACGCCCACACACAACCGCTAACCGCTCTTGATTTGTGGCTGCCACAAGCCAAAAAAATAAAAGCTTACTGGGTTTGGACGATTTCTCTGGAGGATCGGTCTGAATCCGGTGGCGTGTCTGCTCGCCTGGCGTATGAATTGGCTAATGAACTCCATGGCAGCTATTTTCAGGCGGCTCGACGGCGTTGAAACTTGTTTTGCGTATGTGTGTACGTACGTTTACCGCTATATGTTTTGCTGCACTCTTCGACAGCGCCCGGCTACTTGTTGTTTGTTTTTTTGCATAATCAAGGCGCGACCGGACCCCCTGCGTCAACCCACACTGGGGGCCCCCCCATAAACAAATGCACGCACACTGTGACAGGGCCAGTATTGCCTTGCGATAAAAGCAAATGAAAACGAAATTCAAAATAAGGAATACATATAGAGGTGGAAGAGGGCAAGGAGGAGCGGCGGACTGCTCTGCTTCCAAGACAATGGCGAATATACTGTGAACTTGCATACTCTTGGCTCTGATTAGCGTCACAGAAATTGAAATGTGTAATCTACGTTGACAACTCTTGTTGCTTGTTTTTCTCCCTCGCCTATCAAAAGCCAGATAAATATGCGCCGCAAATCAACGGGGGCAAAGTGTGAGGAGCGGGCTGATAGGGGGATAGCAGCAGATGCCGATGCCACTTGTTGCTCTGCTTTGCCAGCCAGAAAACAAGTTGGGTTTTGCATATTTCTGGAATAAAACGCAAAGAACCTGAACCTGTTTCGAATTTTGACAGTTGGGCCAGTAACGGTCAGTTGGCAGCACTGCCCAAGTAAAGCGTTGTACAACACTGTACTATTTGAATTTACGGACTTGGTCAGGAAAGCTTGATATTGTTTTAATGTTCTTGTAATTTCAAGGTTGCTATATTTTTGGCAAATGCCAAAAACTGGGCCATTGGGCCTGCCTCCCTTCACATAACAACCAGTAGCGGGGTAACGGGCTCTGTAACATGGGAAATTATTTGTGTATCGGCGTTGGTAATCGTCATCTCTGGACTTTTTTTCCGGCGGCTTGTCAGCTGCACAATCTTCAATTAACTGCTACGCGGTGTTCGACATGCCGACAAGGCAACCGATTCCGATTCTGACTACGGGTACGATTCCGGCAATTCCAATGTGACTTACCCGGGAGCGGAGACGCTTACAAAAAGGTAACCGATGGCGGAAGCTCATTAACAGTCACATTTGGCCCTCAGCCACAGAGCCACAGAGGCGACGCTAGTTCCTATTTTTCAAATTTTTTTTTTATAAATTTCCCTGCTAAATATAAAGTGGATGCGAGCATGAAATTCAATTTGGTCCAGACACTGGTCTTCACATTCTGCCTAATTAGTGTGCAAATACATGGCATTCAAGGTGTTTTAAAGGAAAACGATATAAAAGCGATTTTTTTCAGAATTATCGATAAAAGTTTTCTATTTTTTAATTTACAAAAAAGCATGAAATTTGAAACTTTTGTATCTTACCCAATCTCTTAATTTCCAGATGCAAATGGCAAGAGGATCGTGAGCAAATATGAGCGGGTGATGCAGATGTATCCACAGATGTCGTCAGGCGGAGAATTCTCGTCGTGGCGAGCTGCCGAAAAGGATATGAGGCATCCCTGCAAGCGTGACTGCGCCGATCAGCAGCCGATGACCTGCTACTACTACATGGTGGTCCACTACGATGACACGATGGCGGAGACCTGCAAGCGATACCTCCAGGTGCGTGCAGTCCTCATCAGTTTTCTTGTGATTTTTGCGTGTCTGTGCATGTTTCTCCCTAATGTGTCAAAGAAAGTTTGGGATATTTCTTTAGTATTTTGGTTACCTGTGCCTTTCAGTCCAAATACCGCTTCAAGGTAAGTGGTAAGGAGTATATTGATGGCATCAAGCTGGCAGAGGAACTGGGCACGAACGACGACTGCAAGTACGCCGATGGATTGGAGAGCGAGGTGATGGTGGTCAATGGCCAGCTGCCGGGGATGAGCATCGAGGTCTGTCACGGGGATACCGTTGTGGCGGACGTGATCAATAGCATGCACGAGACGACGACAGTGCACTGGCATGGTATGCATCAGCGGATGACCCCGTTCATGGACGGAGTCCCGCATGTCACCCAGTATCCGATAGAGGCGGGCCAGGCCTTTCGCTACCGCTTCCAGGTGGATCACGGGGGCACCAACTGGTGGCACAGCCACACCGAGCACCAGCGAGCCTTTGGACTGGCCGGTCCGCTGGTGGTGCGTATGCCGCCGAAGCTCAATCCGCACGCCCACCTCTACGACTTCGATCTCACGGAGCACGTGATCATGATCCAGGACTGGGTGCACAACTTCGTGGAGAGCGTGGCCGAGAACATCCTGATCAATGGCAAGGGCAGGAACCTCAAGAAGGGCATCAAGGTGATCAAGCCCACTCTCTACGCTCACTTTCCGGTGGTCAGGGGCGGACGATACCGATTTCGGGTGATCTTCAATGGTAAGAAGGGGACCTTGACCTCTTTACTTCGAAATAATTATCCCCGCTCCTCCTGGCAGGTGTCTCCAACTGCCCAATCAGCCTGAGCATTGACAACCACAACCTGGTGGTGATCGCCAGCGATGGCAACGACATCGAGCCCGTGGAAGTGCAGCGGATCATGCTCCACGGCGCGGAGAGATTCGACTTTGTGCTGCACGCCAACCAGGAGGTGGCCAACTACTGGATCCGGGTCAAGGGCTACAGCTTCTGTGCGAAGAACCAGCTGCACCAGGAGGCGGTGCTGCACTATCGCGATGCGGACACCCGAGCCCTGGACACGCACACCCTGAGCTACGCCTATGACGCGCCCGGCATTACCCTCAATGAGCTGGGCGATGCGGCTGGCGCTCCTGCTGGGAAGACCATCTCGCTGGCCACCCTCAATGCCATGCGACCGGAACCGGAAGTGCAGCCGACGGCCATCTTTTACACGAGCATGAATGCGTTCGAGGTGCGCCAGGGCGAGGGCTTCCGCTTCCAGATGGACGACATCAGCTTCAGCATGCCGAAGATGTCGCTGCTGCAGACCCGCAACCTGGGCGTGGGCCAGTTCTTCTGCAATCGCTCCCAGCAGGCGGACTTGGGCTTCAACTGCCGGCAGCGTCACTGCCGATGCTCGAATGTCATCCAGGTGCCGGCCAATCAGCAGGTGGAGTTCGTCGTCTCCAGCCTGTCGAGCACACCGCATCCGATTCACCTGCACGGCTACACCTTCCGGGTGGTGGGAATGGGTGTCCTGGGCGAACAGAAGATCGGACAGATCGAGGAAATTGACCGGAAGTCCCCCCTGCCACGTCGCGGTCGAGGTGCTCCGCTCAAGGACTCCGTCCAGGTGCCCGCCTTTGGCTACACGATCTTCCGCTTTTACTCCAACAGTCCCGGCTACTGGATGTTCCACTGTCACATCTCACCGCACTCGGAGAACGGCATGGCGGCGGTAGTGCGCGTGGGTGAGGATGTCGAGATGAAGATGTGTCCGGTGAGCAACTGCGGCCTGTGCAGCTCGATGGCGTAGCACGAAGAGATTCCAGATTCTGCAGAGATTTCTATTCCCAGAGAGACAGGGGCAATAAAGGTGTACTTTTTTTAAGCTGGCATTGGAACTGGATTTCTTTTGGGTGTACGAAGGAGAAGGGCTCAAACTTAAACAAACTTTATTAATTAATACGTTTTTTTTTTTGAATTCTTAGTTATTGTTAGTTGGTCGTTTTTCAACACCAGTTATCCCGTTAATTAAGCTCTTGCACTAATTAAGTGTTGAACAACGACGAAACACAAGACGTACATACACGTGCCGTCGAATGTAAACAAACAATGCTCGTCGAAGGCAGCACAAAATGACCGAGAAAAGCAGAACAAAGTGCACCGCCGCCGACTCCGATTCGGATTCAGAGGATGACGCACAGATGCGCCAGTTCCTGGAGGCGGCGGACACCACCCTGCTCACCAATGCCATGTTCCAGAGCGAAACAAAAGCGCCTGAAGGCGAGGAAGAGCCGGTGGCCACCAGAAAGAAGAATGTGCCGCCGCCTGCCAAGAGCGAACGCTACCTGGAGGAGCAGGAAGCCCCGGCCAGCGATCTGCAGATCACCAAGGAGATGCAAACGCACATTTGGAGCCGCCTGAGTGGGATTATCCAAAGTCAAGTCGAGTTCTGCGAAAATAGTGAAAAACCAAAGCACCAGAAGAAGGAGGAGGAGGAGGAGGAGGGTGGAGTTAGGCTGGTGTCCAATGCCGACTGCTATCTGAGCGCCGACTTGGTGGTGGAAGGTCCAGCCGGACCCACAAAGAAGCCCACAATCAAACGAAGGGTCGTAGATGAGGACGACGATCCTTGCCCGCCAGAGACGACCCTCCAAGCGGCGGCAGTCAGTGGGGAGTCTATACTGGAGGGCAGGGACGTGCTGGCCTGGGCAGAGAAGAAGCACCGGCCGGACAAGCTCTTCCAGTACAGGCCAAGCGGGGATCCGAAGGGATTAAAGCTGCTGGCCATCGAGCCCACCAACGAGTTCACGAAGCGCCGGCGCCAAAACAATTGGAATGAGTCCAAAATCGCCAGAAAGAAGAAGAATAAAGCACAAGTTCTAAGATAAGAAAGTTATTTAATTCTCAAGTATTGCTACGGCTTGAATATTTTGTAAGAGGCTCTCTTTCCTGAGGTTCGAATTGATTTTGTTGTAAACTGACTTGGCTTCGAAGTTCGAAGGCTGCATCTGTTCGTCCTTGACAAGGTCTTAAGTAAAACGGCCTGAAGCCTGGCTCTCCCTTTTTGTTTAAGTGTAATTTAAGAGTATTATTCAACGAATTGCCGCAGCATTGTTGGCAGTTCAAGTGCTGCGGCCGAGGCTCGTCTGGCCTCTATTGCGACTCGAAGGTGGTGTGAAAGGTGGAAGTGGTGGACATACTTGTGCTTCCACTGGTACTTCCGCTCCCGTTGCCACTGCCACTGCCGTTCCCACCGTTGCCGCTCCCGTTGCCATTGCCATTCGCGCTGCCATTGCCGCTGGTGACCGTCGTCATGGTCGAGGTAGACGATATCTGGCTGTCCAGCAGGCCGTACAGCATCTGCTGTGAGCTGACGGTGCCACTGGAGCCGGTGCTGCCGCCCATATCCTGCATCATATCGCCAATGTTGTGGCCCATGTCCTGGCTGCTGCCGGTGCCGCTGTTGTCCAGTATGTTGAGGAAGTCGCTGCCGTTGAAGTCGTTGTGCTGCTTGTGCAGCATGCTGCTCGGCTCTCCTTCATCGGGATGCACACCTGTCGCGCCTCCACCCGATTCCGGGCCAGCACCTTGTGCTTGAGTTGTTGTGGACTTGGGTCAGAGACGTGCCCGTAATACCGGTATAGGCACGCTCCAGGGGCACCAGGAGCAGCGACGTTTTCTTCTGCAACCGCGGCACCGTGTCGTAATAGCCTCGATACTCACCGATGAAGCTGCGCAGGAACTCCTCGGTGGCGTCCGTGAGCAGCTGCACCGCCGACTCGGAGCAGTCGGTGAAGCCCGCCAGGCGTAGCATGCCGCACATCACTTTGCGCAGGGCCTGGCGGCAGACTTCGCCGGAAATCTTGGGATAATTCTGCGGATCGCCACGGGAGTAGGCTGTGTCCACGGTGGGCGTGAACCAGATTTAATTTTGGAATTTTTTGCCGCTCAATATCTTTCATTAGCTGGGAGAAGCCCATGTTCTGTATGGACGCCTGCTGGACTGGATTCGCTGGCTGGTGGCCTGGCAGCCGCTTTCTTCTTCTAGTACAAGGCATCAACTGGTTGCTGGGACTGGAATAGATCCTGGCATTCGGATTAACTTTCCCTCGGTCTGCTTCACACACGATACACCTACACTTTACACTTTACACTTTGGACTTAACCACAATACAGCAACGAAGAGCCAATTGGAGGGCGGCGCTTCACCCCAGCACTGTCGCCAGCCATTCATTCCCCGCGCCCGTCCCTCACTACGATGGCCATCCGACCTGGCACATATTTGTCGGCAGTCAGCTGGTCGCCGTCATCCTCCACGGGCATAGCGCCCCAGTGCTCCACTTGCATGTTATTTTGCGCCTTATCGAAGTCATATAGGTTGTCCGAAACAAATGTGCCTGTGTGCAATGTCTCCAGTGTTGGTAAACACGCGGTGTCCTCTATAATTTACTGTTATCGTACTTGAGCTGGTCTAGGATATGTACACATACCAAAACAGAAAGAAATATGAAACAAGACATTGATAAAATAATCAAACCGCTCTTTCCTTGGGCTAATCGAAACTCATTTTGTACCAACCAGTATTAAACATAGGAAATTCTTTAAGTTGCTTCTGCCGGGCCAGAGTTGAAATCCAAATTGAAAGCCCTGCTCTCTTTTAGTTTTCGAAGCTGAAAAACACGACAACACTGTGAAGTTTGACATTCGACGGCAGCTGGACACGCACACAAATACAAAATGTATATAATATAAAGCAAAAGGAAAAGAAATTCGAGGATAAAACCCAGAGAGCCCGTTGGCAATAACAGACTAAAACTGGACAGAGTAGATGATGGTACAAGGTAGGCTTCAAGGTTTTCTGCACCAGAAGTGGACCTGGGGCCAGGGTTGGTACAGGGATGTTTTACACAACACCTGGACTTAGTAACCGGAGGCGCCTATCATCTTGCGGATCTGCTCGAAGGACAGCCCTGGTGAGCGACCACGGAGGCCATCCGTATGCAGCAGGGCAGGAAGCCCTTGTACAGCGCCACAAAGCCCTCCTTGGCCACCGTCTGGCGCAGGCAGTCCACGGATGCCTGGAGAAGCATCGCGGCCACGACGCCATGCACTCGGAAATGGTGATCATCCTGTTCGTCACCTTGCTCATCGCGCAGATCATCCTGGTGGAGTGGAAGAAGCGCCACTATAGCTCCTACGCCTTTGTCACCCTGCTGGCCATGTGGCTCATCCCGCTGATCATCTCGTGCAGCTTCGGCTGGCTGCGCTTCATCATCATCTGGCTGATATTCACCTGCATTACGGCCCTGGTGATGCGCCGGGCCACCAACAAGCCCATCCAGGGCACTACGCCCAGGTGAGTCACAGTGAGCCGATAAGGTAGGCTGATAATCTTATCCGAGGTTAAGACGTGGACAGTGGACAGTTCATCTACAAGCGGTGCATGATCAGGTGCTTGATGGTGATCATGGGTGGTCGAGATGAACTACCTGTTCTCGCAGCCGCCCAACACGTGGATGTTTGGGCCTGATGCCCTTCTACGGCCTGTATATCGGTGTCCTGGGCCGCGACATATCCGAGATTTGTTCGGATAAAATGGCAGCAGCCATTGGCGTCAGTTTGTTGGCGAATCCTACGCGCGGCCCTGCTAATTTCGATTTTTCGCAGTACTACGCACCTCAGGGCATACCCAGCCATTGGGCACAGCTGCGCGGTGTGCGGCAATCAGTTGCTGGTCTCCGAGAAGGAAGAGGGCGTCATCGAGAACACGTACAAGCTGTCCTGCAACCATGTGTTCCACGAGTTCTGCATACGCGGCTGGTGGGATGGATGGAGGTAGAACTTGTCCCTACTTGCAAGGAGAAGGTGGATCTGCAAAAGCTGGCGGCAATCGGTGGCTAACTAACTTTAATGTTGATTATTTTAATTTTTAATATTTTCATTAGCTGGGAGAAGCCGCATGTTCTGTATGGACGCCTGCTGGACTGGATTCGCTGGCTGGTGGCCTGGCAGCCGCTTATCTTCTTCATAGTACAAGGCATCAACTGGATGCTGGGACTGCCGAATAGATCCTGGCATTCGGATTAACTTTCCTCGGATATCGGTAATTGTGGACTTTGGACTTAACCACAACTACAGCAACGAGAGAGACCAATTTGGAGGGGCGGCGCTGCACCCCCAGCACGGTCGCCAGCCATTCATTCCCGCGCGCCCTCCCCTCACGACGATGAAGCCATCCGACCTGGCTTGGGTTTCCCTTCCTCAGTGTTTTGTTCTTGCTTTTCCATTGTTCACAGTCCCTAAAATCGAAACGTAAATGCAATTTTTGGATATAATATATGTCTATATATATTGTAAATGTATGTGTGCCTGTGTGCATGTCTCCTAGGTATTATTATTACCGATTTTTACTTCTATAATTTACTTTAAAGTGCACTGGAGCTGGTCTAGGATATGTACACATACCAAAAACAGAAAGAAATATGAAACAAGACGATTGATAAAATAATCAAACCGCTCTTTCCTTGGGCTTAAGGGAAACAACATTATTTACTTATTTATTATTTATATTTAATTCTTTATTAGTTGCTTATGTTGCGGGTCAGAGGGGGGAGGAGGAGTATTGATCGCATCTGCTCTCTCTTTCGTTTTCGCTTCGGAAAAATCTCGCTCTTTATTGTAAAGTTTGATTGTTTTTCTTTAGGGATGGTCATCTTGGCGCAAAAATAACTACGAAGAGCTGGGAGAAAGATATCAAGAAGAAGCCCGCGTATCGACTACTTAACCCTTTAGGATATCTTTTAAGGTATATTTAATATTTTCCAAGGCAGAATTGCTCTGGGGTCAGGGTACAGGGTACAGGGATGTATGTACATCTACACCTAAACTTAGTAACCGGAGGCGCCTATCATCTTGCGGATCTGCTCGAAGGACAGCCAGAAGGTGAGCGACCACGGGGCCATCCGTATCCAGCAGGGCAGGAAGCCCTTGTACAGCGCCACAAAGCCCTCCTTGGCCACCGTCTGGCGCAGGCAGTCCACGGAGCCTCGATACAGCAGGCCACTGAAAGAGGGATTAAAATTTAATGCTTTGCACTGCTCTGGCAACCGCAACGTCTCGCGCGAAGCCAACTTCGTTTTTCTGCTACGCACACAAATGCAAGTCACATGTCATTGTATTTGTGTGGGCATCACTGCTTTAAGGGGTATTCTCTGATTACTTACCGTCCCTTCTCGTCGGTGGGCTGGTTCATGATCCGCGTCTTCACCACATCCGCCGGCGTGCCCATGATGGCGGCCACGAATCCCGCACAAATGGAGGCTAAGACGTGGACAGTGTGACAGTCGGGCATCTGCAGGCGGTGCATGATCAGGTGCTTGATGGTGTCATAGGTGGTGAGATCTCCCAGATTGACCAGCGCCGCTCGCTGCACGTTTGGGATGCTGCCCTTCCACAGCCCCTTCACGCCGCCCCGCTGCACGATCATCCGGAAGGCATGGCCGGCCGAATTCACTCGCGGCGGTTCGCCCATCAGCCGCCGTCGGCCCTCCATTTGGATTTGGACCTTGACCAGGTCAGCGGGCGAGGCCAGCCACTGGGCCACAGCTCCAGCGGTGACGCCGCATAGAGCTGACTTCCACACGGGCAGGGCCTGGCTGCCGTTCTGCGTGAACTCCTTCCTCATCAAGTCGTAGCTGCAGATCCTCACGCCGCTAGGGAGGGATGGATGGAGGTAGAACTTGGATTAGACTTGGATTGAGTACAGGCTGGAGCTGGAGCTGCTGGCGGCAGGTGGAAAGAAAACTTTCACACAGCGTGATGAGGCTTCGCTGCTCTGTCCTCAGAGCGGGATCCGCGAGGAGACGACTGTGGCGCTTCCGGGGGATATGTGGAGATGGAGAGGCGTTGGCTCTGGCTTGCCAACGTTTGCTTCCGTGCCTTTAATGGTAACAATCGACGGATATCGGTACGGTGGATTTTGGTTCATTGTATTATCTGTTTCTATCTGTTGCAGGTCAAAAAAAAAACACACACACACAAGACGCACATGGAACACACACACATACGGGATGGATGGGGGGCAGCAAGTAATCTGGGCAATGTCGCCTTGAGTCGAATGATAAATGGGGGCTCTTGTTCTGTCATATTTTGTATTTATTTCTTTATTTTAGATAAGAAAATTGCGGGTTTAATCGATTTTATGAATGAAAAATACCTCTTTTTGCCTCATAGATTATTAAATTATTATTATAATTATTAATTCTCAAAGTAAATATGGTTTCTAAGATATATTCTCTATTTCTCTCTTAGAAACCATTTTTAGTTTGGGAATATAATATAAAAAAAGTCATTATATACACAGCAAGTGTTTCCTTTATATAAATTTTAATTTAGTTCATAAAATTCTATGATCTTTCAAGTTTCTAACTTTATATTTAAATAAAGAAAAAGAAATTTCACTTATTCGATTCATTAACCATTTAAAGTTTATTTTATTATTTATTTAATATATTTCCCAAGGCAAAATTGCTCTGCGTTGTCGGTTAGCTCACTTTTACTAAGGGATGGTCATGCTGTGGCGCATAAAAAAAGAACTACGAAGAGCTGGGAGACGGATATCAAGCTGAAGCTCAGCGTATCGACTACTTAACCCTTTAGGATATCTTTTATTATATATTTAATATATTAACCAAGGCAAAATTGCTCAGCGTTCTCAGTTAGTTTAGGGATGGCCATGCTGTGGCGCATAAAAACAAAAAAACACAGGACTACAGAGAGGTGGGAGCAGGATATGAAGGACATCAAGCAGTAGCTAAGCGATGGCTGGGATTAGCTTTCACCCAGAGCAAGCGCAGCGGCCTATCACCATCACAATGGCCGGGCCCACTCCGATTGGCATTATCTCTCCTCTTTTGCGACCCAAAAAACACACAGAAAACTGAAAACATTTCGGAAGCTTATCGCCGCGCCTTCGACCGATTGGACGAGATAAATCAGAGGGGCAGTTCCATGCTTGGCCTATGTGTGTGAGGGCAAGGCAAACAACAAATGGGGATTAGGATGGCTGAGGTGTTAGAGATGTGAGGTGCGGGTTGTGGAGTAACAACAACAATAACCACGACAATAAAACAAGCAAACAGACTCTTCTTCTACTCACATTGGCCTTGGCCACCGACTGGCTGGTGGCCAGAGAAGCCACGGCAGCCGCCTCGCCCTGGATCTGCAGACGCGTCTTGGTCAAGTCCAGCGGATAGGTGGCCAGCTCCGCTATGGAGGCGGCCACCACGGAAACGACGTAGGTGCAGGCAAAGGAGTCCGCATAGTCATACTTCACGGGTCGCAGCTGGTGGCGTCCACTGGCGGATGGAGTAGAGCCGGGCGAGGGGCTGGGAGCACTAACTGAAGCTGATTCCTCGCCCTTGGCACTAGTGGGCGGCGAACCTGTTGCTGCTGCGGCGGTGGCGGCCATTGTGGCGGCTGAAAGGCAAAGAGAATCTTAGAAATTCAACTAATGGGAAAGGTAAACGGGCGGAAAACAAACTTGGGCAGGTGAAGAAAGAAAACTTTCACACAATCGCGTGATGTTGGCTCTCGCTCGCGCTCTGTCTCTCTGTGCGTGGGCTCCGCGAGGAGAACGAACTGTGGCGCTTCCGGATGGGATATGTGGAGATGGAGAGGATCGTTGGCTCTGGCTTTTGTGTCCAACGTTTCGCTTCCGTGCCTTTACATAACAACAACGACGACGACGGCGGCTACGGCGGAGGTTTTGGCAAGCGCTTCTGTTGAATGTTTTCAAGGCAACAACAACAGTAGCAACGGGAACGTCGAACGGGAACGGGAACGGGAACGGGAACGGGAACGGGCCAAAAATCAAATCAAAATCGTATTGAGCGCTCTTATAAAACACTGGGTGGCACGCGCTGGGCGGCTAATCATGTTTGTCCACCCTGCCAGCGACGCCGCTCTATTTATATCCTTTATAAAACCTGCAGTTATCAGCTTTGCAATAAAACAAAAACAAAAGGCACCCACAAAAACAAAAACACAACAACGGTGGGGCCAGTGTTGCAAGACGATGCAAGGCCGAGTTATCGGCGCTTATCGGTTTGGCACTCAAAAAAAAAAACAAGTTGAACTTTGTGTAAATTTGTTACATATTTGGGGTTTTGAAAATGCTTACATTTAGATTGTATTCATTTAAAAGTTTATTTATTAAAATAAACGAAATCTTTTCAGGTTTATGTGTTAAGTAGAATGTAAAAATGCTTGCGAGTCGAAGGCCCCACTAGATAGTACTCATAAAAATGCATTAGGCTTAGTTTTTATATGCCAGATTTATTTGTTAAGTAAAATACAAATAAAATTAATAAAATATGTTTGCTGTACTTACATTTGATTTTAGTAACTGCTTCTTTCCAGTGTATTTTCCCGCAAAGACTGGTAATCGATAGGCACTGTGCCCGATCGCGGTTGTTATCGAAAGGCGCGCAACCAGGACGCGGCAAACTTTTCTGTATTTATTTTTTTTTTATTTGTTAATTTCGAAGCATTCCCAGCATGCAGGCATTTTTGAAGACGGGCAAATCCAGTGCCGGAACTGGTGAAAAGAGCCAAGGGGCAGCCGTGGAACGCCGCAAGCCGCCGGCTCCTTGGGTGGAGAAATAGTAAGCCAAATTTGATGCCGGCCCAAAGCACATGCTCAAGTAATGTCTCCCAATTAGTCGGCCCCGCAACGTGGACGATGTGGTGGAGCAGTCCGAGGTGGTGGCCGTGCTGCGTAAGTGCGTCGAGGGCGGCGACTTGCCCAACATGCTGCTCTACGGACCACCGGGCACGGGAAAGACGAGCACCATCTTGGCAGCTGCCCGGCAGATCTTCGGCGATATGTACAAGGACCGCATCCTCGAGCTGAACGCCTCCGATGAGCGCGGCATCAATGTGGTGCGCACCAAGATCAAGAACTTCTCACAGCTCTCGGCCAGCAGCGTGCGTCCGGATGGGCGGCCTTGCCCGCCCTTCAAGATCATCATCCTGGACGAGGCGGACTCGATGACACATGCCGCCCAGTCGGCGCTGCGTCGCACCATGGAAAAGGAGAGCCGCAGCACCCGCTTCTGTCTGATTTGCAACTACGTTTCGCGCATCATTGTGCCCATCACATCGCGCTGCTCCAAGTTCCGCTTCAAGGCTCTTGGGGAGGAGAAGGTAATCGCCCGCCTGCGGCACATCTGCGAGATGGAGGGCGTCAAGATCGAGGAGGACGCGTACAAGTCCATCGTGAAGATCTCGGCTGGTGATCTGCGTCGCGCCATCACTACCTTGCAGTCGTGCTACCGCCTGAAGGGCACGGAGCACACCATCAATACGGCCGACCTGTTCGAGATGTCGGGCGTGATACCCGACTACTACTTGGAGGACTATCTGGAGGTGTGCCGCTCGGGCAACTATGAGCGCCTGGAGCAGTTTGTGCGCGAGATCGGCTATTCCGCCTACAGCGTGGGCCAAATGATGGAGCAGTTCGTGGAGTTCATTGTCCATCATCCGGGCCTCAATGACCCGCAAAAGGCCAAGATATTGGACAAGTTGGGTGTAAGTTAGCTAAGGGGAGATTGTGGTGATGATGATGATAATGATATCCTTTCAGGAGTGCTGCTTCCGCCTGCAGGACGGCGGCTCCGAGTACCTGCAGATCATGGATCTTGGCTGCTGCATCATTCTCGCCTTGAAATAATTCTCCCACTCTCTCCATAAGAATACACTTTATTTTATACGGCTGAATGTTGAAAATATATATTTAAAATTAATCTGTACTTGCTGTCTGGTGCGTGTTCTTTTTTCTGTTCAATTTTGGATTATTTTTCTCTTATTTACATTTACATTTTGATCTCTCGGTTTTGTTTTGTTTTCTCTTGTAAATTCGAATTTCTCGGCAGTTGCACAGAAACAGACTTTATTTTTCGATTCAAACTACTATTTCTTGGCTTTTGATTGCGGCTTGACTTGAAAAAATATATGTGTATATTCGGGGGCGCCACAAAAATCGCTGGGGATTTGAAATCGCTTGAAATGCGGTCCAAAAGTACGTTACAAAATGTTACTTCCACTAGTTTATATTGAATTTTGGTCTTAACATAGTTTATTGCTTACTTTTAGACATCTTTATTCGTTAATCCTAGATCTAAAGCGATTTATTGTGGCCGCCCCTGCTGGTAAGGTAGGTTATCTCTACTCCTTGAGCTCCTTAGTTCGCTGTAAACTCAAACTCATCCTCCTCGCGTTCCCGCTTCACGGCCACACCGCCGCCGGAGGTGCCCGAACTGCTGACACTGCCCGTTCCGCCGCCCGACGTACTGGCAATACTGCCCACGGCCGCCGCATCGCTGTCCACCTCCATTTTGAGATCGGAGCTGTTGCTAGTACCGGCGCTGGGCTCGCTCTTCACATCGCCTACGGATCCTATTACCCCGCCAGTGGTTCCGACTCCACTGGAGCTGCTGCTGCTGCTGGGCACCGTTTTGGTGGTCGTTGTCGTGGTAAACTTGATCACGGGCTTCGGTATGGTCACCACCTGCTGCTTGGACACCACCGAGTGCGCCCGCTTCGGCCCATTGGCACTGGACACGGGCTTGACGACGGTCTTCAGCGGTCGCCCCTCCAGCGCCGACTTGGTCATCTTCTTGGGCTGATTTGTGGCGCGCAGCTTGTAGTTGACGCCGGTGAGGCAGTAACGATCGGGCGGCAGCCGCAGACCGCAGTGCGGCTTGATGGCCGGCAGGGGCATGCTGTTCCGCAGCTCGGCCACCTTGGCCAGAACGTGGCGGGAGAGCGGGCCGGTGAAGCTCTTGTCCAGCGTCATGTCGGTGGCCAGTCGGACGTCATCCAGGTCGATGGTCTTCTTCCGCGCATGGTTCGCATACACCTTGGCGTCGTCCAGGATGCAGGTCACATAGCCTGAAGGGATAAATCACATTTTGTTATAGAGTAAACTTCCATTTTGTGGATAGGGAATTCTTACGGAAGGTAAACTCCAGCATCTGGTTGACGACGCGCGGCTCGTACTCCTGAATGTTCAGCTCCTTGAGTATGGACATGATCACCTGGGCATCCTTGGGCACATGCTTGATCTGTGCACTGATCTTGGCCTTCTCGGCCTTCTCGATGCTCATTGCTTGAACCTTTTTCTTTTGTTTATTTTTATTCAATTCCACGCACAGACTGTTGCGAAGCGTTATGGCTTTATCTGCGTGAAAAGCCGTGAGATAACAGCGTATAACGTGCCTGGTCACATTGTATTGCCTTGGCTGGTCACACTGTTCCAACAGCTGGGAACTTTTATAGCAACTATCGATATCAACACAGAGGCGATAACTTGGCACTAGCTGAGCATGCACTGTGGTCCAGAATCCCAAATAAGTGGCAGAAATTCTAATTTGTAAGCTAGCGAGCTAAAATTTTGCACATTAGTTTCTTTTCCACACACAAAGCACATATGTCAGAATCAGCCAAATCGGACCGCTAGGAATGGTAGCCCCCATACAAGCCCCATATTAAAATTAATGTTTTTGTTAGAAAAACTTTTTTTTTTTGTGTGTTATCAAGTTGAAATGTGGACACTATAAGTTTTTGACCAGTATGCACATACCATGTGAATTTCAACAACCTAGGATTACTGGATGGTATAGCCCCCATACAAACCTGTACTAAAATTCATAACTTTTTTGTTTTTTCTGCTATTGAATTAAACTTTAATACATTTAATGAACTAATTAATCATTTTCCACATCTAAATCAAGTAATTCAGCGGAATTGAAATTAATGTTGCATACAAAAATTCAATTTTAAGGAAAAGGGGCAAAAACGGGCAAAAAAGATTAGTACCGTCGCATTGTTCACACATTAAGCAACAACATTACGTTGTTAGTTCAACTAATACGCACAAATACAACATACTTTTATTCCATGAAACACAACGAGTTTGAGGTTAGAATTGCTGAAAATATCACATTACAAAAGCACACATAAACAAGGACGAAACACATTAAATAATAATTGTGTGAATACACCATAATTATAAATACCTTTATCTATGTTTTCCATGTTTTTTTATATTTATAGTCATAGAAATAACTGAATTATAGCACTTTGAAATTAGTAAAAACTTTCAACGCTAGCAAAGGCAAAGTTTAATGCAAATGAACAGCTGACTTCCAGGGCTGGCTAAATCGCGAGGGCTTCAATTTCAATTGTAAAATTATGCTTTTAGACTGCCCTTGGGAATACTCTACTGGAATCTAATATGGTTTTTGCTGAAATCTTGAAAAAAAAAATTGAATTTCTGCCACCAATTTGGGATTCTGGACCACAGTGGCATGGTAGAATTAAATGAGGTACTCGCATCAGCTTTGACGGGGAGGATACTGCGAGGACCTTTGTCTAGAAGAAAAGAGAAAAATAGGGAGAGAAATAGGAGAAAGGGAGAGGAAGAGGAAAAAAAAGGGGCCCTGCATCAGTGCTCAGTGTGGTTACAACTAGCTGACATCTAGAACTCGTTGAGGATTATAGTGAACCTCAAGAAGAGAGGAAGAGGAAGAGAAAGAGAAGAGAGGAAGAGAAAGAGAAGAGAGGAAGAGAAAGAGAAGAGAGTGGGAGTGAGGGAGAACGGGAGAACGGGAGAATGGGAGAATGGGAGAATGGGAGAATGGGAGAATGGGAGAATGGGAGAGTGGGAGAATGGGAGAATGAGAGGGAGAGTGGGAGAATGAGAGAGTGGGAGAATGAGAGAGTTGGAGAGGAGAGAGGAAAAGGACAGAGGAGGGAAGAGAAAGGTAACTCTTCCTGCTTCAGTATTCAGCGTTGTTACCACTTGCTGACAGCTAGAACTGATTGGGAATTATAGTGCCCTGCAAGCGGTAAGTGTGCCAATACTGCAGAGGACCCTTTTAATGACATAGCTCATGAAACAAATATAAAAGAATATCTCATTATTTTTAACGTGGCAATAAACTTTCAGCTCTCTTTCTCTCTCCGCTCTCAGAGAGACAACCTAGAAAGGGAAACCACTGTTCAAAATATCGTCTTTAACAGCGAGCCTACCTTATATCATTTTATCATGGGCTGCAAGAAAATCCTTATAGATAATCGATAAATCGATATTATATTTGATTTGAAAACAGAAAATGCCGTTGCAAATTCGAATATTTATATTTGGCTTGGCAAAAACAAAAAAGGACAAAAAAAACGAAACGAACGAAACCAGAAGAGTTTCTTAAAAATAAAATTAATCCAACCAAAATGTTTAACGTAAGAAAACTTTTATTCATTAAACGTACAGCTCTCTCTACATACAATATGCACTATACTTGGAAGACAATTTGAAGCTTGTCGCGCATTATTACATTCATATTACATTGTACAATGAAACGTTTTAGCTTAGATACATACAGACATACATATTTTGTTTATTATTTATTATTTTATATACGCTACACATGTACGCTACGTGCTACAATAAATTAACTCTTTATTGTTCCCGTCTTTTATATTCGCTCTCATATTCGTAAGGTCCTCCTACGATATATGTACTTTATTTTATTTTTATTTTATTTTATTTGCAAAAAACGCGCAAACACTTCGCGCACCAAAAACTTTGACGCAACTTTGACTCAAGTCCCACGATCGATCAGTTATTTTATATATATATATATATCTATATAGACTACACGCTAAGATTCTTGACGAATACGAAAAAAAAAAGTTAAGATGTTCCATAATATTATTGTCGAATGTAATTATTGTTTTTTAGCTGCTATTATCTCTCAAGTTCATCGTGTATTTTTGTGTTTTACTGGGGGTTCCCTCCTTCTCCTACTCCTCCTGGTCTGGTTTTTTGTGATTCCTATGCTGGATATTGCTCGGATTCCAGCCTGACTCTCTAGTAATTGTAGGGTCCGTACTGTGAGCCATGGTAATAGGGTCCGGGATAGATCTGGGGCTGGGC